>VZTR01011362.1:16295-36327 GCA_013400775.1 Chaetops frenatus
TTTCTGCAGCTGAGGGGATACTACTTGCATGATTCAGGAAAAACAGACCAGAAGGGCCTTGTAATAAGTCCATCTTACTGTGAACAGGATTTAATTTTTCTTCAATTTTGAAATAATTAGTCACTGAAAGATGTCTAGTATTTATGTAGCCAAGTTTCCCCATACCTTTCATGTGAATGCCAGCTGCTGGTATTGGCCTTCAGATGTGAAATAAATTGCTCTGAGCTTACTCTTCTGGCATTTGAAGAGCTTTTGTGAAATGATACTTTACCTATTTAGGTCAACTTTGATGGCCTCCTCATACATTTCCATCAGAAACAGAAATAAGTCAATTTTCTATTGTCCACCTTTGGTTTTAACAAAATATTAGTCAGCCCAAAAGTAAGCAGAAGTCATAAAGACAGTGCAGAGTGCAAATTCTGAATGTTTATTCCTTGCAATAAAAGCATATATATATAGATATATATATAAGAATGAGACCTTTCTCATAGAAAGAAGGCGCTCTCACTAAACTTCTTACACAGGCTAGTTGGTTTTTTGGCTCATTGGTTTAGTTTGTCAGCTGAACATGCAAGTTTATAGCTGCAACCCTACTACAGTGCCAACCTGTCAGCTAAACTGTATCTTATGAACCATTTCTGGACCTAGAAAATCATGTCCTCAGGTGGCTTGCTATAAGATAAGAAGCACCGAGAACAACTTCATTAAAAATCTCCATTTTCTATAACATTTTATACAAGATTTCCATGGTGCAAAAATCACTCTCAAGGGAGGAGTTGCTGTAACAACTTTTTTTTCTGCCTTGCACATTGAAGTAGTTAGCTATTTTATATATAAAGTAAACTGAAATTCATATACAGTGATTTGCTTGTGAATAAGCTTGTGGTAAGCATAAAATCACATTCATATGCTAACAAAAAAACCCTCCAAGTACCTGCAGTGTTATATACTCGATTCAGTACTACACTTTTGTATTTAAACAGACCAGAAGTGTGCCAAAGAGAACTGATTAAGAAGAAAATATTTACTGTAGATTTTGATAAATTGCACCTTAAATTAATGGGACATAATACTGTATTTAAATTTAACATCATAAACTGTATGAAAACCTTAATCTACATAATGGTAAATTTATACAATATAAAGAAAATGTACAGATTGAGTAAATCAATCTTTTACCTTTGCAGAAACAATATGAGACAGTCTTTATTTGTGCAGCTTTGCTTATGGGAGGAAAAAGCCTACTAGTTTCCATAGCTAGCCTATAATCTATGCCTTGTCTTTAACTAGCTTTTTAAGTCACCCATTTATGATCACCTTATTATGTAGTCACCCTCTTAATGATGTACTGTGAACAGTGTTCCTAACATGTTATAAATAAATAATTTCTCTCTTTAATCTTGTTTTAGCCTACTATGTTCTCCTTAAGAACAAGAAAACCAAATCCCATTGAATTCAGGATTTATGTTAATGTCTCTAGTGATTTAACTGTAGTTTTAGCAAGAATTATGTTCTTCCTCCAATAAAATAGATACTTAAGAACAGAGTGCTGAGATTGCAAGAAACCCTTCTAACTACAGATGATCTGGATTTGGAGTATGCTGTTATTACACACATGCTAAGCAGGGCATTGTTTACCTATTACTTATTTTTCTGGATCAGATTCAGCTGAGCAGGTGTTGATTGTACTGTTTTGCCATCTACTCACAACCAAGAGACCAAACCATATGCTGAAGATCCTCTTAAGTCCAAGGATGCTTTTTTTGACACAGTATTGCAAGTATGTACCCTCTATATATATGGAAACACCCTGCTTGAGCAATGTGTCCTCTTCTCCATAGTCTCCTGGTCTGGAAGATTTGAAAAGTGGTGGAGAATCCTTGTTAGAAAGGCACCTGCAGATTGTGGCCCTTTACACCATGTTGTTATGTTCTTGTAGGGATTTGGGGATGCAGAAGCTACCACAGGATTTGACTCCGCATTTTGAACAGTGTTTGTGACTAATTTAATTTGACCTGGAGGACTAGGTTACCCACACACCCATCCCTGCTGAAATACTCAGAGACTTTCAGTTCACCCTCAGCTCTGGACAAAGAAAGCACTTGCACATAAACATACACAGGTCTGTCAGCACACGCAAGTCAGCTAGGTCTCCACAAGATCTTAAATTGCATAAAAACCATCATGGCATGTGCCATCCACTTGTTCTTTAACAATCCCTGATACGACAGAAGCTGACCAGTAGTACATGGGCAGGGAGGAGGCAGCCAGAGGATCCCCATGCTGGGACACCACAGGATCCCTGCCCTCATCCTGCCATCACCACCCAAACCCCTTGTGCATCACTTGCCACTAACAGGGTCAAGGTCCTCAAGGCGCCCCGTTGACCCATGTGACCTGCCCCAGACCCATGGGGACCCTTAGCCCCATCTCAGGGTACTGCTCCTAGCTGGAGACCTCCAGTGGAGATGGGGACTTCCTGGGGACAAGGACCTCTGGGCGCTGGTATAGGATGCTGTGAGGTTAGAGATCCTTAGACTCTCAAGGGACAGGCCATTGAGGGTCATGGGGTAGGTGACATCCCCACACTGAGGTGGCCCTGTTCCCAGCTCCTTGATGCTCTACTTCCCCCAAAATGCACCTGCTCTATCAGGGACAGGGCCAGGGTGTTAGAATCACTCACAGGTTTCTCACCAGAGGAGAGGTGATTTATTTAAAATTTGAGCTGGAAATCATGGTTACATCAAAGCAGATCTTAGGCACAGCTGCCTTCCCACTGCATGTCAGCAGTCTCTCAAGGACTAGTGGGAGCTCTGGGACTGAACTGGAAGCACTAGGATGGGGGAGCTGGCCTGGCCATGCTTGGTGTAAGGCAGCTTGGGAGGACATTCTCATTGCATGTTGTCCATGGGCACTGGTAGCACTGAGATGGGCTATACTGGGAGGCTTAGTGTAGGAGTACTGGGAGCACTGGGCTGAGGGTACTGGGACCACTGGGCCACACTGGGATGGGAGGCACTGGGGGCAATAGGAGCAGTGTTATAGGGGGTGGTTTAGGGGCTGGATGTGCTAGGGCGGGCATTTTTGGGGGAGTATTTGGGGTCCATGGTGGATGTCTGTGGGCCATGGACTGGTTTTGGGGACCATTTTGGGGGCATAAGGGTCACGGAGCAAAGGCTGCCCCACAGAGTGGCTGCTCCCCTCCATGTCTGAGCTACACCAGTGTCCAGCTACACCGTGCAGAAGGTGATGGGGGAACCCCTCACCCACTGCCCCCCAACTGCCTGACCCCAGAACCCCCAAGTGATGCCTGGGTCCTCTCCTGTGTGTGCCTGGATGCCAGTGTTCCACTTCTGGCATTGGGGGGAACCCTAAATATGTGTGTCTCCTCTTGGTTGTGGGGGACCACGCAGACATCTGCATCCCATCCAGGTCCTTGGGGGGGGCCATCTGGAGACCTGGATCCCATCTGGAGGCCTTCTGGATAACTGGGTCCCCTCAGAGAGGGCACATCAAAATCTGGATCTCTTTGGGGAGCTGCCCAGATACATGTCCCCTCCTGGTTGTGGTGGGCACCCCAGACACTTGGGGGTTTTGTGTTTTGGGGTGCCACCTGTCCTCTGTCTATGAGAGCCCAAAGGGGGTGCAGGTGTGGACAACACCAGCTCTCTTTGCTGCCCCCACATCCGGCTGCCTGGGTCTTTCCAGGATTTTGAGACCATCCAGGGGGACCCTAATTCAGGCCATGTGTCCATGCGCGTGTGTCCCCAGACCTGACATTGAAGCCACTCGAGTTCCAGCATATCCCCTGCTCAGCCCCGTGGCTCGAAGCATCATGGCAGCTGTATCTCAGCCCTCAGCTGGGCTGTACCGCGGCAGCCCAAGGAGGGGCAAAACCTGAGGGGACGGAGGGAGTACCCCTAATGCCAAGGTGGAAGGTGGATGAAGATCAAGGGGAGTAAGGGAATTTCGTGCGCCCAGTCCAAGGTGGGGTGTCTGAAGAACAAGGGGGCCATCAGGGAAGACGCCTTTAGCCAGGGGTCCCACCACAGCTGCAAACCCGGGACTCGGTGATCTGTAAAAAGTCCCGTCCAATGCGCCCTCTTCCATCACTCCGCGGCAACCGGCTGCCAGGACCAGGTGTTACCTGGCAACAAGAGACACCACAAACACACACGTGCGGCCGCGGTTCGGGAAGCCAGAGGAAGAGGGGGAAGGAGGCTGCTGGCTGCCCGCATTGCCAGCTGCAGCTTCCTTCCGAGCACGAAGACTCCCATCCCCCAGGACAGGTGCCCCCCAGGACAGAGCAGCAGCCATGCCCTCAGTCAGCCTGTTACAGCTGCTGGATGACGCCATCGGGAGGCCTGAGGTCAATATCAACTTAGAGGCGCTCCGCAAACTGCTGAAGGTGATATTGGGACCCCTGAGCCAGCTGGTCCTGCCGGACGTGGCCGCCGAGGAGGAGGGGGGCTGGACAGGCACAGAGGCCGCGGGGCTGGGCACAGGGCAGCCACCCGGGAAGGACCAGCTGCAGGGGACCAGGAGTGCCGACATGGGACTGATGGAGGAGACTGAAGCCGAAGAGAGTGCCACCTCTAAGGTAGAGGCTTTTCCCACCCCCCTGCATGCTCCCCCCATGATGCCCCTTCCTCTGGAGTCTGTGCCCTTATACGGGTTTGGTTGAAGCCCAAGCTCCAAGCAGCATGTTGACTTTCATTGTGGGAAAGGGAGGGAGATTTGGAGAGAAAATCTGTGGCTGAAACACAGCTCTGTCTGCTTTGGGTCCTTCCTGCTGACCCAGGGTGCGCCACAGGCTTCCCAAGACAGGGGTGGGAGTCTCTGGGAAGCTGCTCACCTGGGGGTCCCCCTTGCCACCTGTCTCTCCCAGGAGCTCCACAAGGAGATGGCTGGGATTGAGGCCATGCAGGCCAACATGGGAGAGGAAATCCAGAGGATCAAGGAGGCACTTGGCCAGGTGAGCTGTCACCATCAGCATGTTGTGGGTCTGAGACAGCAGCCCAGGACCTCTCTGTGCACCGGAGGTTCAGCTGCATCTGAGCGTGCCAGATGAATGGAGAGCGCTACCCACAGCGCCCAGCCATCTGGCTGGGTCAGACCCTGCGCCATGCCCCACACACTGTAGTGCAGGCAAAGGTCCTGCAGGTCCCCAGGGACCCTCCCCTGAGGTTCATCCCCCCCCACATCCCTCTCCTAGACCACGGATCTCTGCAAGGGTCTCCGTGAGGAGATCAATGAGATGAAGGCCACGCAGTCGCGCATGGGAGAAGGCATCCGGATGATCCAGGAAACACTTGTCCAGGTGAGCTGCTGCCTTTGGCAGAGAATTGGGCCCTCTCCCCACCCTGCCCTGTGACCGTGACTGGCACCCAGTGTAAAGAGCACTGAGAGGGAAGAGTGGGAAGGGTGTCCCATGAGGGAAGCATGGGAACTCAGCCTCACCCACTAGGAGGCCCCCACCTCTGCCTGCAGATCAGCCTAGTAGTAGAGATCACTGCCTGCCTCAGCCAGAGGGGTGCTGAGGCACTTTGAACTAAACAGCCCTGAAAAGAGGGAACATGGGTGCTGGGAAGGAAAGAAGGTAAAGATCTACCAGTCCTTGGCAGCCACAGCTTGCCCAGTGTCTCTCTGGCTTGAGCCCAAGCTCAGTTCTGTATGTTCCTGGGTCCTGAGTACAGTCCCCTTTCTCATCCCACTGCGGGGGAACCTCCAGAGCACCACCCCAGGGATACAGACGGGGACCTCCAGTGCCCAAAGTGGCACCACTGGGACACAGCCAGGATCCCAAGCAGATATGGAGAGAATCACCAGAGACCTCTCTGAACTCCAGGGCCAGATGTCCTCCCTGCAGAGCCTGGACAGAGACCTGCAGGGCGAGAAGGAGAAGGTAAGCCTACAGCAGTCCATAAGGGGGCTGCAAGAATGCCAGGGGGAGCTGGCAGGGAGGAGGCAGGCAAAGGAGAACGTGGGGTCCATCCCCTGACTCTGCTACCACTACTGTTCCCAGATCAGGCAGCTGGAGGATGCCCTTGGAAAGCTGCATGTGGCTGTAGCCAAGTGCGAAGATGGCAGCAAGCAGATCCCCCTACAGCTGGAGTAAGAGGATGGGGAGAGGGTTTTGTATCCCATGGGGCTGCAGGGGAGCCAGGAGGTATGGGAGATAGCAGTCCAGGAGCCAGGAGGTGTGGGAGATAGCAGTTAGGAGCCTTGGGTTTGGGGAGCAAAGCTCACCTCCCAAGTGGCGTTGTGGAGGCTCAGCCTGCCTGTGGCCTCATCTTGTTGGCCAGGTCTGCACTGCAGGAGATTAAGCAGGAGCAGAAGGAGCTGAGAGAGGAGGAGAAGAGTACCAAGGCCACATTGAAGCAGGTGGTCACAGCTGACCGGCTTCAGGAGCAGGTAAGGTTTGGGGACAGCACTCCAACTGTTGTCCTGAATGGCAGGGTGCTCCTTGTGGGGTTCCTGGCCACAGTCACTGCCTGGTCAGGGCCATCCAGCCCCCATGGCACCAGGGTCTGCTGGCTGAATCCATTCCATCTCTAAATTGATTTCCTCTTCCCCTTTCTGCAGCTGAATGAGCTGACGGCAAGTGTGGAGCAGCAGCTGGAAGAGTCACAGGCAGTGTATCGCGACTTCAGCTCAGATACCATGCTTGTGAAGAAGCTCCTACACCGCTGTCAGAGGCTCCAGGAGCAGGTGGACTCCCTGATGCCACAGCAGATGCAGAAGTTACTGCCACCAAAGACCCAGGTGGGCAGCTGGCAACATGGGGGGAGCTTGGGAGGCTGTGTCAGGACCCTCTGTCTGGTTGTGCTCACTGTAATGTAGAGAAGCCCCTTGCTACCCCCTAGTTTGTTTTGGATGGTTGGCAGTATGGCAGGAAATTAAAACCTTGATACAAATGTCCAGCTGGCACTGAGGGCTCATAGCCGATGGCCAAGTAACCCAGATCTGTCCCTGAGGACAGCCAGATACGCCTGACATGACACTATCTTGTCGTCTTTCTCCCTGGAGCAGGATGAGGAGCTGCTAAAGAGCATCCAGGCCACCGTGGTACGGGTGGAAGGGAACTGTGAGCAGCTCAGCTATGTCACGGGCAGCCTCCGAGATGACCATCGCCAGCATCAGAAAGATATCGAGGTTGGTGGCTGGACCCCCACAGGGTCAGAGTATCCCCCAGGCACACCGAGGCTGGAGACTGACAGAGGTCTGATCCCTTGCCCACCTGCTCGCAGCCCTCTCTTGGTTCAAAGGGCCTTTCCCAAAGAGCAGGGAGCATTGGCTGGCCAGAACACAGCTCTAACCCTGCTGTGGTGCCATGAGATGCTTTCTGTATTGGAAGGCTCTGTTCCGGTCCCTGGAGGGTCTCGAGAAGAAAGCAGACAAAGAGGAACTGCTGCTGTTGGTATGGTCTTGAGGGGTCCATCTTCAGCCCAAGGGATCTTGGGGATCTTGGGCAGGGTGACCAATGCCCTTTGTCCTTTGGGTGCTCAGTGGCAAAACTGGCCTGGACGTGGAAGGGGGAGGGTGTGAATACTTCAAGACTGGCTGCACATCCCTTGCCAGCTCCCTGTGTCTCCCTCTTTAAGTCCCTTTGACCCTAGGGGGGATGATGGGGTAAGCAGGCCACACAGCCCTGAAAAGGGCAGAATGGCCCCGCAGGAACATTTGTACCTCTGTCCCCAACACGTGCTGGCCCTGCCTCTCGTACCTCTGCCCTGTCCTCACTGCTCTCCTGCCTTTCCTCCCTGCTAGAAAGTGGACAAAGCTGCCCTGGGCAGCAAAGTCAGTTGCGCCCATTTTGATGCGAGCATGGAGCGTCTGGAGGGCAGGATGCAGGAGCTGCTGAGGCGGGTGTTAGGCCAGGAGCAGCGCTGGCAGGAGGCCCAGCAGCGGTTCAGTGATGCCCTGGACTCCAAGGTGAGGGATGCCTTATCCTCACGGCACAAAACTGGCTCCTTGGGGGCTTTGCAGCCTGAGGCAGCATCTCTCTGAGGTTTCTCCCTCCACTGGCTTTTCCCTGTGGATTAGCATGTTCCATCCTGGAGCAGCTGGTTGAGGGTGTGCATCTGTCCACAGCTGGATCATCTGGAACTGGGACCTTTCCAGAAACAGCTGGAGGATACGTGGGAGAGGATGATCAAGGATCTCAAGGACGAATTGTCGGTAGAGATTGACGATGCTGCTGGAATTAAGCAGTGAGTGCAGTGGGATGGTATTGGCTTTGGTAACAGCACAGGCCTTATTCCTTCCTGTGCGGTACCCTGGCATCAGAACAATGCAGCCAACAAACTGCAGGGATGCTGACAGCAGCTACACCCTCTTCACCCATCAGTACCAGGTTCTGCACATCAAAAGAGGCACAAGAATGGGTATCTGCAGAACAGAGCTGTCCAAACCAGAACTGGGGTGTGGGTGCAGAGGTTCAAGGATGGAGGACAGAGGGACATTCCGCTGGGCAGGGGTGGAACATCTCATGCCACAGGACTCAGTCATGACTTGCCCTCCTTGGCAAGGCACAGGGGAGTTATGAGCACTGACACTAGGGGAAGAGCTGGTTTAGATGGCAGTGTAGGTGCCTGTGCCCTTCCCCTCATAACCCTGTGTGCTCTGGACAGCCATAGGCCACGGCCACAGTTCAGTGGTGCCAGTGCTGCCGAGGCGAGCTTGTCTCCTTGTCCCCTTGGTGGGAGGGAAACCAGGCTCAACACGCAAACATTGAGGCTCCCTGCAGCAATGTGCCTGGCCCCTGCTGCTGCCTGTGAGCTGCTGGTTGTGTGCACTGCAGCCCTCTCAGGAGCTCACCCAGCCCTTTCTCCCTTAGGCAGCTGCTGGTCCCTTTCAAGTGCCTGTCCTGCGACCGGCAGCTCAACGTGCAGGTGTCTGGCCCGTGAGTAGCAGCTGGCAGTGGTATCTCG
Organism: Chaetops frenatus; assembly: GCA_013400775.1. Taxonomy (NCBI): domain Eukaryota; kingdom Metazoa; phylum Chordata; class Aves; order Passeriformes; family Picathartidae; genus Chaetops; species Chaetops frenatus. The sequence goes on from VZTR01011362.1 coordinate 25,229, forward strand.
GGGGCTGTGTGGGTGTGGCAGGGGGATGAGTGCTGGTGATGCCCTGCTGTCTCAGGCATGGGGGTTAGGGTGTTTGCCTGCTGGGTCTGACTCTGCTGAGCCCCTTCTGAAGTCATGACTTTCAGATGTGGAGTGGGGACCCCTCCAGGAACACCTCCCTGAGGGCAGCAGGCAGAGAGATGCTGTGGGGTACAAACCTATGGGTTTTGGTGGCTTGTTTGTCCCTTGTCACCCATCCACGGCTCCTGCCCTCCCCAGGCACATTGACACACTGCCGCTCTTTCCACCGCTGCCCAGCAGCCACGCTGCAAACCCCTCTACCATCACCACAGAGGAGCAAGGACAACAGCACAGTCGCAGGTAGGGGACATGGAGACCCATCACTGGCCCCTGGGATGCTGGGTAGTCCTGCCTTGGCAGGGGAGATCTCTTCCCTGAATGGGGAGAGAGGGAGACAGGGAGCCTGGGCAGGGCAGGGGAGCAGAGGGGGCCACAGAGGGCCAGCTGTGCTTGCCCCAGGTCTCTGGGCTTTTAAAGCCCCTACTGCACTGCTCCATCAAACCCTGGTCTCAGTGGCACTGAAGCCACATGTCATCAGTTGTAACTGGTCGCAGCCTGACCTCAGGCTTGGTGGGGATTCAGCACTGTGGGACAGGCATGGGTTTCCTGCAGCAGTTGTAGGGGAGTCAGCAGGGACATGTGTCAGTAGGGAGCATCCTCTGCCCCCCTCCCTGGCACAGTGGGATGAAGCCCAGGGTACCACAGTGCTGGGCAATGAGCATCCCCATGCCCCATCCCTCAGGAAGCTGGTCAGTAGCAAGTTCGTCAAGCCACAGAGCAGCAGGGTTCACGACATGTCCAGTGCACCACTCAAGGATGTCCTACACCTCTCCAAAAAGGTAGGGATGGTGAAGGGAAGAAAGTCAGGGAGGAACAAGGCTGGGAGAGAGATGCTGAGCATCTGGAGGGAACCCTGCCTCACATTCCTCAAGGAGAGATGAGTGGGGAGGGTTGTTTTGGGATGCTGAATAGGGCCCCACATTGCAGCCAGCCACTCTCTCCTTCCCAGCCTGGCGTGACTGAGCTGCTGCGCACAGATGACCGCGTGGATCGGGGCCAGGAGCACAAGCCTGAGGTGGCAAAGAGGGCACAGGACAAGCTGGGTATGGCCTGTCAGGACACCAGTAATGGGGGGAGAAAGCACCAGCTGTTTGCTGGTGATGGGTGAGCAGGGCTCTGTCTGCACACCTGGGCAGTTGCAGGGAGGGCCTGGGGTCTGGGGCAGGCTGAGGAGGGCTGGAAGCAGGATGGAGCAGATGGGACAACTTGTCCTTGGATGTGTTCAAGATGGAGTGCAGTGTGGAGATCGCCCTAGCCAGTGTGGGAAAACAGCCCGTATGTTGGAGGACAGGGGCCAGTACCCTGTCCCTGAGGGTCTCTGGCCATGCAGATGCCCCTGGGCTTCAAGGGGCTTACCTCTGTCCTTCGCCCCAAGGCCTCACCACCTTACTAGAGCACCAGCCAGCCTCAGACCTCAACCACTGATCCCGTGCACTGTGGCATTTGCTGCAAATCCAGTCCCCGTGGATGGAACTGCATGAAGAAAAAACTGGGACAGCTGCCCAAAGGGATTTCTTTTTAAGTTAATAAAATAATTTTAACATGCTGTGTTTGCGATCTTCTAAGCAAGACTGATTTCAAAATTTCAGAGCTGTCACCCTAAAGCTGGACATGTGCCTCAGGGAAGGTCAAAGTTTTGGTGGGGACAGGAACAGGAGAGCTTTTGGGGTGAGCCCCCAGACTGGATGTGGGTACGCAGGGGTGTCCCTGAGCCAGGCAGAGGGGGCGGGGTTGCCCCCAGCCCATGGGCTGTGGAGGTGCAAGAGCTGTAGTCCCTGGGTTGCCTCCCTCCCATGCTGCTGGTGGCTCTGAACTGAACTGCTCTTTGGCGAGGCTGCAGCAGCACCACGCATTGTGGGGGAACTCGAGGTGAGCCCGAGCAGCACTGTCCCCTCTCCCACATCAGGCTCAGGGTGGGGTTCAGTCTCATCATCATCATCATCATCAGGCCCTGGGAACATAGCAAACCTGTGGGAGCCTTGCAGGGGACGCTCAGCTCCCTGAGAACTGTGCGGCAGTGACGCCACTATCATGCTGTCCTCACCATCCATGCCAGCCACCACTGTGCTTGGTGTCCACTGGGTGACAGTGGTGTCCCATAGGTCCCTGGTGTCCCGTAAGTGACAGTGACCATGCAGCAGGTGCAGTTCCTACACCACCTGTCTCTCCCAAGCTTGAGGCCCTCAAGGTGTCCACTGACATCACCGTCACCTGCTTCACATGCCCCAGCCCTGTGGGGAGGCCCCAACCTCACCCTGGGGTGCTCCTCCCAAGTTAGACCCTCCAGGGGGATAGGGACTGCCAGAGGTGGGGACATTAGGAATGATTGGTCTGTGGGGACAGGGATGTCAGGGGTATTGGGGATCTTAGAAGATTGGAGACAACTATAGGGGTTTGGAGACAACAATCAACAGGGACCTCTGGGGCTGGTTTAAGAGTCTGGGAAACACCAGGGTGTCAGGGGATGTGCAGGGATACAGAACAGGGGTGGATGCACAGGACCCACCAAGCCCATGGTGCTCAGCACCCAGCTGTGGGCACCCACAGGGGACAGGGGCCATGCCTCTCTCCTCACAGCCCTGTGTGCTGGTGACCACTCACAGCCTGGTCAGCACTGGGTGATGGTGGATGGGTGAGGGGTCCTCAGGAACCAAAAGGTGCCCTGCAGGGCATCTTTTTCCACATGGTGCAGATCAGGGGTCCCTGGGCTTTGATCCAGGCAGTCACCCCTGTGGGCACCATCCACCCCAACACCATCAGGACAGGAGGCTGGGAAACCATGGGGAAGAGGGGCAGGATGAGGGGTGCTGGGGGGTTGAAGGTGCTTGTGAGGTGAATGTGAGGTGCTTGAGAGCCCACACAGCCAGATGCCTGGTGCTGGGGCTGGGTCCAAGACCATCTGCCAGGTGCAGACCTGCTTTTGGAAGACAGTGGATATTTACTCCAGAACTTTACCTCATCACTGCTGGGACATTTGCAGGCAGCAGCACTTCCAGCACTGTTCTGGTTCTTTCTGTGTCTGGCTCCTACTGTATCAGATGCAGCTGGCTTTGCAGCAGTGGGTTTCTTTTCATCATTTTCACTTAAAACCATTGCCTCCGGAATGCCTCTGAAAACTTCATGAATGACATTTACTGAATTTTCATCAGCCAAAATGTTAGTCATCAAAACCTCTTTTCTTCCACACTTAACAGTTCTCCCTTCCATGGATGAGCCCTGAGGAGCCAGGGGCTCTGCATGGGATGGCATCCCCTCTCCAGGTAGTGCTGGCTATGGGGCACCTCCAGGAGGGAGGACAGACTTGCCAGAACTCACCCACTAGCTCTGTCCTGTGGGAAGGCCACTGCAGCATCTGTAAGCATGGGAACAGGGGGCAGGCTCCCTGGCCCTTGCTGGGCCCCTGCAGGATCACAGATCCCTAGGAGGGTTGCATTGGTGGATGTGAGGCTGGCTGGAAACTTGTGGGCAGAGAGCTGCTGAGGTGGGGGACCACAGCAGGAGTCAGAGAGGAGATGTGGGAGCAGGATAAGGCATGGTGTGGCCCCCATGGAGTCCATGATTTACACTCTGGGTGAGGAGTGAGTGGGAGCACCTCCTGGTGCCCTGGGAGCCAGAGTGCTCCTTTGTGAGCTCTTCTCCCAGGACACTGCATTCACAGCATGGATCACTGGTCTTTACAGTGGGCTTGGACCTGCTGTAAACTGTCAGTTTCCTCCTGCTTCTTGCCACCATGAATTTATGGCCAGTCACATCAATCACTGCTGGCCACACACAGGTGCCAGTACAAAGAAGTTCATTCTTCCCCTGGGCTGGCTGTTGAGGACAGAGATACGAGGGTGGTGAACTCTGTCCCTGACTCAGGAAACGAGTGCAGAGGGAGCAGAGGGTCATGGAGCTGGGGATGGGCCCACCTCAACATGGGTATGTGACCACTCCTGGCCTGCAGCACTCATGTCATCTGCATGCCTTGGAGCCCCTGACCTCCTTGTGTCCCCAACCAGCCCCAGAGGTCCCTCTCCCCTAAGTCCTCAACCCCCATCCTAGATGTCTTTGTTCTCACAGATCAGTTTCTCCCTGAATATCCTCACCTCTGGCCGTCCCCATCCCCTGGGAGGGTCCTGAAGGGTCCCACCTGGGACAGCACTGCAGTGTGGCTCAAAAACACCTTGTTTAAGACACCAGTCCCAGGTTATGGGTGATACAATAAATTGCTGAGCTCACCAGTTTATTTAAAGACAGTCTATCACAGTTTCACCCTTTTTGATCATTTTTTTGGGTTTTGGTGAGTTTTCATGTGGAGGAATTGGGTGAGCAGCAAGGCACAGCTGGCTCACCATATCTCCAGGGGGAAATTCAGGTCTAAAGCATGGGTCCATACAGAGTGACTATTCTACAGCATAAAAGGCAAAATCTAAATATGACCCAAAATTCAGATCTCTTTTGCTCAACCCAGCTATCAGCTCTATTCATGCTGCTAAGGCCCTGTAATGCACTATAGGGTTTCATCCCCTATATTCAGCTGTTTAAAAGGCCCCTTTTATCTTAAATGAACCCTCAGATGTGGCTTTTTGGAGGGGATTTTGGGCAATGAAGGGGCTTGGAAGGAGAAACATCCTGCTTGACATCATTTTGGGGAGAAAAAGCCTGTTCTCAGAGCAGGAGAAGTTATGAAATGGAAAAAATTAAATGAAATTATGAAATTTTATCCCAATAAACTAGGTAAAAAGAGAGGAAAAGGCCACTGGAGAGGGGAACTGGCCAAACTAGTGACACCTGTAAAACTTATGCACCGTCTCCCCCTCCAGCTCAAGGATATGGGTTAATTCTGGGAGGGTTTAGGGATATATTTGGAGCTGTTGCTTCCCAACATTCTCTGCTAGTGTTGAAAACAACATATCTTACTTTCACTTAAAAATGGACAGTCTTCTCCAAAACAAAGGTGTTGGGGGTTTACCAGCACTTTCTCCTCAAGGCAGCAGTGCAGAGGCCACCATTTATTTAACAAGTTCCTCCCTAATGTGGGGATTTCTTCTCTGTGGGCACCGTTTTGAGGTGGAAAAACCTGACTTCCTACTGTGGTAGCTGCTCCCTTGGGAGGAAGGCCCAAAATGGAGCAAACATATCCAAAACCAGAGGACTGAAAACACAGACAACCGCCTGGTTTGCACTGGAGCTGTATTTTCTGCCTTCCAGATGTAAAAGCTTCTGATTATAAAAGTGCCTTTTGCTCCATTTTTATAAGCACCCACCAACACCAACGAATTATTAACCTGAGCAGTTGTAAACCCATCCCCAAAATTCACCTTTTTTGACTTATAATGGACCTCTGTGAGGAGCAGGGGAGGTTTAACATCCCCACCACCATGGATGGCCTGCAGTCCTCATTCAGGTTTGCCCCTCCACGCCTGCTGTACTTCCCTTGGATGCAGAGTTCCCCCTCGGTCTGATCCTGAGTGTTAGTCAGAGAGGAGCAGCATGGGGAGAAGCAGGAGGCAACAGCTAAAATTCCACCCTGGGAATGCTCAACCTCAAGCCCCAAACTCCCAGTAATTCACCCTGGGCTCCAGCTTTGTGGAAAAAACTTTGACTCTTGTGGAAAAAAACCCCTTCAGCTACTTCCTACAGCCTCTTTCATGGGCTGGTATGAGGTGTACCCCCAAAACTCAGAAGGGTTTCGAGGCCCACAGGTCTCTGTGGGAGGGCTGCAAGGTACATCTGCTGGCTCTGGCCAAGCAGTGGGGGCTCTGCACCCCCCATGCCCAACCATCTGCCCTCCCAGCTGCTGATAGGATGCTGATGAGCTGCCTTTGAGCAAAAAGAGGCAGATTTCCTCCCCATCCCAAGCTGGAGAGCCAGCTGTGGGGCTGTTGAGTCACACAAAAAGGCAGATTTTTTGGGGTTTTTTTCTGTATGGACTTCCAAATTAAATATCCATAAAGCTTTTCAGATGAAGAGGATGGAGTGTTGGAAGCTCATCTGTTGGAGCAGGATGCTGCAAAGAAGTGCTTTGCTTTACATATCACTGGACCTTGTACTTCAAGGAAAGACCAATCTCACCATGAGCCAAACAGAGGAAAACTATACAACTGAGCAGGGCTGTAATTTGGGTTTAGCTGTGACCTGTGTTTTGTCAGGGCCCTTGTCTAAAATTAGGGTCACGAAGATAAGAGTTGCTGCCTTTCCTGGTACTTTCTCCTCTTAATCAAACCAATGTGAAGGGTGCGTGTGGATGGGCAGGCAAGTCTGGCAGCAAAGGTGGAGTGACTGGGGCTGCAAGAGGCAGAGACCTGCCCAGTCCTGCCTGCTCTTGCTGATAACAGCACTTTATTACATGGTTGAACCCTTATAATAACCTTCTCCTGCTTCAAGATACTGGTTCATTTCGTTTTTTTCCCCTTCTACTCACTTGTAGGCAGTGAAGTGGGGGATGAAATCCTATCTGTGGCCTCTGTCCCTGCTTACATCCTGGCAGTGAATATAAAACCCTGAAAAGGCCCCAGCCTGAGTGATCCTGGGAGACATGAAACATGGTTTTAGCCCACTTCCCCTAAATTCTCTAAAAATCTTAAGCAGAAAAGCTTCCACGTGCAAAACCTTATTATGAGGCATCTAGCAGCAGCAGCAAAGTCCATTTTCTTCCTCAGGGTGAGTGTTTAAAAATCTGTCAGGGAGGTTCTCCCTGTTTTTCTGGTCCATGCTTCCACTGACAAACAGCTGAGGAACCAAAAATACCTCTGTTCTCCCACTGAGAAGCAGAAGAGTGAAATGTGATTGTTGAATTAGGTGTTATAAGGAAAATGAAATGGGGCCGGGCGGGGAGTGGGGCTGTTTGTTGTTGAGTGGAGTGTTTGTTGGGGTGGTGGGAGTGTCTGCACTTGGGAGGTTCACAGTGGATTTTTGGGGGACTCGGGGACAGGGGTGAGCAGAGCTTGCCCCTCACGCAGCCAGAGCAGTGGCTCGTTATTCACCTGCGGAAGTGGCCCGGGGTAAGGCAAAGATTCCGGTGTGGCTACCAGCATCACGGAAAGCCACCCGCCTGCCAGCGTAATCCAGAGCCACCTCAATGCATCAGAGAGCGTGGCTGTGGGGCAGAGACGTGGGGCTGGGCCAGGTGAGAGCCTGCAGCTGCCCCAAGCACTGCCCCACGGCCCAAACCCCACGTTCGGGTTTGCTGAGACCGCAGCAGCCCCCTCGGGACACGAATTCCCGAGCCACGGCCAGTGCCCAATCGGGACCGGGAGGAGCCTCCACAGCCCAGCAATGCCGGCCCCCCACAAAGCCCTGCCAACCCAAAACACAGCAGAGAGACTCAAAACGCTCCATTCCTGAGGGCAGAGGAGCTGGGGGTGATTCCCGGCGGCCTGCGGTCTGGCCATCTGATGACACCAGGATTTGGGGGCGAGCTGTGGCTGGATCCAGGGCCATGGCTGCTGGCAGGGAGAGGGATGTTCATGGGCCTCTATGCATTGGAATATCAGCTCCAAAAACCGCAACAGAGCATCAGCTCCAGGCACCGAACCCAAGTGTGGGTTCAGTTGCTGCTGTTGAGTCAGGCTACAACACATATATACACTGACAAATTCAGGAAAGGCAAAAAGCAAAAGCATCTTTTATTGTACAAGGCTTATTTTATAAAGAGCCTTTTGCACTCATGCTATATCCCCATTGGCTCCTAAGTTAACACCCCTCATACTACTGGCTACACACTACTAACACCCATCTATTGTTTATGGTTCTTGCTTCTTGCTGATGCTGAGTTTCTCACGAGTATACGACAACATTGTCCAAGTCGGTGTCTGAGAAATTTTCTGACCAGCTGTCAGCTTCCACATTCAGTAAAGTCCCTGAAGCCAGACTCATCTCCCACCTCTCACAGATATCCCTGAGTCTTCCTCCAGAGTGCGCTCCAAGGTGTCTGGAAACAGAAGAGGACCCCAGAGATCTATACCTCTGGATTTGGCCCTGGGCCTTCCCCATACCCACCCAATCCCTGCTGCATGGAGAAGTGGGAGACACAAATCCCTTCATTTGGGGCATCACCTCCCTCCACACATAATTAGTGTCCTACTTTGGGTGCTAATTAACCACCAACAGCATTCTGCACCTCCCACCTTCCGTTTTCTATCCCTTAAGGCTAGCCAGGAATAAATCCGTGATTTTCTTTTAATTAAATGAGCATTTGTGATGCTTTCACTTTCCAGCCAAATTTGCCAACCCCAGGGTTGTGTGCCCTCCCAAAACCATCCCAGTGTCACATTTCTGCTTAATAAATTCCCTTTTTTGCCAATTTTTACCCTCCAAGCACCTTTAAAATGTGTCACTGCCTCTGCTAGAATGTTGATTTTCCAGGTACAGTCCTCAAGTTCTGTTTCCAGCTCTGACATCAACAGCAGTGACAGCTGCACATTCCTCTCTGTGCACCTTGAGGGGAGCAAATTGGGGTGTTTAATGCCAAAAAATTCCCAAATTTCCTTTCCCCATTGCTAGAAAATCACTGGGATGCCTTTACTTCCCTGGGCAAACCTCCCACTCCTGCAAGATATGATGGAAGATTCCCCCATCATCACCAAGTTTTGGATTAACTATCAACCCCCTGCAGCTCTAAAGCAAAAATCCCAGAGGAAAAGAATGCAGGGTGAGAAGAAGATCTGAAAAATGGAGGATTTGGGGTTCCTGGTGATGCTTTTTGGCTCCGATACCTGCTCAAGGTAGTTTGGGCATCCTGGAGAGGAAGGGAGAAACATGCTTAGGGCTGACTTCCTGTAAATAAAAGCCAAAAGGCAGGAAACAGGGATTCTGGGGCAAAGTTTTGGCTCACCCTCAGCAAGTCACCATCCAGTTGCTAGCACTTGGCCTGGAGCTCTGCACAGCATGGCTGGATCCATGACATCTCAGCAGCTTCACCATGTTGCTGAAGCAACGCCAGCACAGGCAATGGAGCCGGGAAAGGGGATTCCTGGCACTCAGCACCCGGCAGAGCCCTTTCAGCATCACCTGCAGCTTCTGCTTCTCAGCACTGACTCGAGTCTGGGGGATGAAGGAGAAGGAGGAGGGAGCTGGAGGGGGAATGAAGCAGTTTGGCCCCCATAGTGCACCCAGATGGCAGCACCACTGACCAGCACCACTCACCAGCACCTCCTGTCTTGTCTCCTTTGCTGCCTCAGTCAGCCCAGCACACCGCTTGTCCTCCTCTTGCAGGGTTTTCAGGGAAGCTTCAAACTGCTTCTGCAGGAAAAACTCCTGCAGAAAGGGAGAAAAGGAGGAGAGGTGGCTGGAACCCCTAAAGCACCGGGGATAGGGCCAGCACAGGTGGCCCCATCCTCACCCTTCTCTGCAGCTACACTGAAGCACGTGTGCGTGCATATGCATGTTATAATTAACCTTATAGTTATGCTGCCTGCACACCCTCACTTTATCCGTACAGTTATGTAAACGCACAGTGATAAGCGGGCAGGTCTCCCAGACAGACTGGGATAACCCATCTCTCCGAGGTCGCCTGTAAAAAAGTTGCCACCAGACTTTAAAAAGCTCCCACCACCCTTCAGTTTCCATCCGCTTTCCGTCCACCTCCTTGCCCCACCAGCCAGGTCCAAACCGCCTCTGGGAACCCTCATTTCCCCTCCGTGCCCAGAAGCAGAATACGAACCCTCCACAGCACAGGCGCTGAGTGAGAGCAGGAGTTTGAAACTGCCAATATTTAGTTTTGGTCCCAAAACCACCACCCGCTGTGCTGTTTCATACTTAGCCCTCACCAAATTGCAGCATTTCAGCTCAGTGTTGGCTTCCAGATGCTTGCCTTGCTTTTTTTCTTTTCTTTTTTTTTTTTTTTTCCTCTCCTGGAAAGACAGGGAAAAGCTTTGCCTCTGCTCAAAACGCATATTTTGGGGGCTGAGTTTTAAGGGAAATTAGCGTCACTCAGGCAGGGGGAAGAGTGTCGGACATGGGGATCCGCTCACCCCATACCAGCGAGCGGCCTCTTCGAGCAGCACGGCGGGGTCGGCGCGATGCTCGGCGCGATGCTCGGCGCAGGCGGTGCAGAGCAGGACTCCACCGCCGTGACAGAAGAGAGTGCGGGGTGGTGGCACAGCTCCTGTGCTGGCGACGGCGGGGCCAGCTCCTGCAGGGCCGCCACGCCTCTGGGCAGCTGCGGGCGGCGCCGGGAGCCGGCAGCACGGGCAGGGCCCGCCGCGCACCGCCACACGCAGCACCAGCGGAACCAGTGGCCGCAGCTCAGGGTCATGACAGGAGCCTGGAAGAAATCCGGGCAGACAGTGCGGGTGGTTTCCTCCTGGAGGTATCTGATAGCGTTTCCCGCGGCCATGGTTGTTTACAAGACGCACTCGGGGAAGTGCGCACCGAAAGGGGCCTTGGCCCAGGTTATGCCTGGAAGTGGCGGCGTGCGGAACCTGCCAGGCAAAGGCAGCCCTGACATTCCCACCGCCCCAGTCATGAAGCAACCTCCTAGGCCAGCGCCAGCGGGGATTTACGGGGATTAGAAGGAAACGCAGGCAGAGGCAGCTGAGGAGGGACGAGTTATTTCCAAGGCGAATTCTTACCCCTCCTGCTGCACCGTGGGAAGCACAGCGCGGCCAGCGGGGGGCTCCAGGAGACAAGGATTGAAGCAGGAAGGTGTCGAGTGAGCCGAGTTCCCTGGAGCTTGGAGCGGGGGGGTTCAAAGTGAAATAAAAACCCACCGTTGTGTGGATTTTAACGATGATAACGCTAATTGTGTTTCAATATAATATATCTCGTTTTAGTATAAGACATATATATGTTTGAATAGAATTGCAAATTTTAATTATAAAAGTATATTATAAAATTAATAAAACAATTATAAAAGTAATAAAACACACATAAAATATTTTTTTAAATAACAGTCAGGAATTTTGAATAAGATCGATAAAACAGTAAAAGAAGTTCGATATTCCTAAATAGTTGTAAAATCCGGTGTGCCCCAAAACTGACCAGCTTTAGCTTTT
>VZTR01011362.1:36383-49816 GCA_013400775.1 Chaetops frenatus
GAGAAATGATGTGGAAAAAAACCCGCACTGGGCATTCGTAACTCCCAAAAAAACGCCGTTTGTAGCCCCAGATTTGCCCCTGCCCGGGGGGGGGTGGGGGCGGGGCGCATGGAAAAGCTCTCTTTTTATTATTTGATCTCGGGCAGCGGCGCTTTGCTGTCCCGCCCTTGACTCCTCGAGAAGTGAAGCGGGACAGGGCGGGACNCAGCAACTTACTCCTTTTTTCGAAGAAAAATCTCAGCCCACATAAGGCTGCTGCAGCAGCAGGAGAAGTCAGGGCTACGCTAGGTACAAATATTTCCCCAGAACTTTTCTCCCCGGGGTGACGTGGCGGTGAAGGGCGTACACGAAGGGGGCGGGCGAGGAGAGGAGGCGAAAAAAAGAGCCGCCCCTCGGTGTGGCCGCTGCGTCGGTGTGGGGTGAGCTGCGCCTCGGGGTAGCCGCTGCGGGACGGGCGAGGCGGCGATACAAGAGCCGAAGTGAGCCGTGGCCGGTGCCGGGGTCACCAGAAAAGCTGCTCCGAGGGCGAGACGGCGCTAGAAGAGCCGCAGCGAGCGGGTGGGGCGGTAGCAGCCGCTCCGGCCGCTGCGCAGGCTCTAGAAACTGCACGCCGGTACGGGCGGGACGGCGATAGAGGAGCCGCACCGAAGGCTGGCCCCGGCCGCCAGAAGCCGCGCCGGGGCGTGACCGTCACCTCTGACAGCTGTTGCCGAAAGGGCTGCACCGGGAGGGGGGCGAGATGTGAACGGAATGTATGGAGCAGAACGAAATAAATAGAATTAAAGAGCGCGGCGGGGAATGGCCGCTGAGAGCTGCCCGCTAGACGGGACGGGCGCGGTGGTGCCGCGGGGAGTGGCCGCTATCGAGCCGGGGTTAGGGGCGGCCGAGTGACGGCAGCCAGGGCCGGGGCAGCCGCTTGCAGCGGCGGGGGGCGGCGGGACGCGCTGTGCTCAATCAAGGCCGCACAGTTCAGTCCTCGGGACAGGTCCGCCACTCCGCACCCGAGAATCGGGACGCGTGTATCCCGCTGCCCCCCGCTCGCCTGCTGCCCTCCTCCCTGGCCCGCCGGAACCAAGAAATACCTTAAAATCTAGCCTGTGCGCACGCATACACACACGCAAAAGGAAAATTGGGGGTGTTTTTTCTATTTTTTTTCTTTAATTCATTACCTACGTGGTGAGCAGCACCTCAAGATCGGTCACTAATTAAAGCAGCTGGGAGAGGAGCTTGTCATAAAACCATTTGTGTTCCTAGGAATATAGGCAGGACTTAGGGCTCTGTTTGAGGATGTACCGGCGGCATCTTGCAGAGTCCAGCTGCTGTGTCCACGTCCTGCACCTCCTGGCAATGACCCCCTGACAGCTGCCAGCCAGCTCCTGGCCTCAGCAGGGCGCACTGGCCTCGTCCGGCTCCTCCTCCTCATCCCACCGAACACTTTTTGTCTCTGCCAAAACCTGTGGGAGAGAAGTCGTGCCAGCCTCCAGTGTCGTCTTCAGTGTGGGGAGGAGACCCATGGGGGGATCCGTGTCTGGGAGGAGGGAAGAAGATTGGGAGTGAGCAGGCGCCAAGCCTGTTGCTGCCTTTTCCTTGGACAAGCTCCTCTTCCTCCTGAAATGACTCTGACTTCTCCCCAGATAACTGAATGATCCCAAAATGCATCTGAATTACTCCCAAAATGCATCTGAATTCCTCCCCCAAATATATCCGAATTATCCCAAATACCTCTGCATTCCTCCCAAAGCCTCCAAATTCTCCTAAAACACCTCTGAATTATCCTGAAATGTTAGAATTATACCCAAATACCTCTGAACTTCTCCAGGGCCTCCCAGAGAGCATCGCTTTGGCGGCAGCAGGAGCTCAGGCTCTTCTCCAGCTCCTTGGGGAGCCCCGAGGGGAGCTGGAGCCTCATTTCACTGCAGCTGGGAAAAGAAAGGACAGGGACAGCTGTTAAGTGACAGATATATCAGTCAAGCCCCTCTCCGCAGCTGGCGTGCAGGGGCGTGAAGCAACCAGTTGCCACATACCTGCTTAGGATGCTCCCAACATCCTAAAAGGAAAAAGAGAGAGAAAAAAAGGGGAGTTCAAGACCCCATAGGGAGCACTTTAGGAGAGCTTTTGGGTAAGGAGAGCACTCACCTGGGGCAAGCACCTGGCCTCCAGCTGCCTGATGAGTCTGTGGAGCTGTGCAACCCCCTCGGCCACCCGCAATGATTTTTCGGCGTGGGCAGCTGCGAAGGTGTCGTCCAGCTCAGCCAGCCGCCCCAGCACCGTGCGCTCCTGCTCCGCCAGCAGCCGGCGCAGCCGCTCAAACTCAGCCTCGATGCGGCGCCGCTCGGCTTCACTCATCTCCTGGAGGAGATAAAAAAATCCATCAGCAACCCCTGGACCTGAATTTTCCCTTTCTGAGTTAAAGGACAAAAGTACTTACGCTGTAGCCAGGGGGGCTGTAACACTGAGGCAGGGCTGGGGATGCAGCCAATTAGCGACTGCAGGGTAATTAAGTACTTCACCCCAAGGTTCTCCTTTCCCCTCCCCTGTTTCCATTCTTTTTTATATTCTGTCCAAAAGCGATCCGGGCCCTGGGAAGCAGGGGGGAGTCTTAATTCCGTGTTAACAAATGTCCCTTTATGACTCAATCTGGAATGAAAATGAGCAGTGCCGTGAAATTGATTTGAAGTGCAGATAATAAGCAGCTGCACATGGAGATGGTTCTTGCCAAACCTGCCCAGGATCTGCACCAACCACTCCAACGGGGCGTGGGGCTTTGCAGGGCACCAGGATGCCTCTTGGAGATGATCCCACGTGTTTCTTCGGGAGGGGCTTGGGGAGAAATAAATAGCCAAAGACCCATTCAGACTGCTGAAGAATGAAGAGGACCCCCTGTACCAGATAGTCCTGGTGTCTCTTCTCTTCACTCTCTCTCCAGTCCAGAAACTCTGCCAACACCTTCCTTAGGGATTGCAGGTGAGACTGGATTTTCTCCTGAATACACCCCCNAGAAAGAAACAATCAGCCCAGATTGTTTTTATAATCCTGCCTTAAAAATCTCACGTTATTTGGGGGAGGAAAGCAAATAATGCCCCTAAAAAAGCCCCCTCACTGCCTTCCCTGCAAAGCAGGGATCAGCTCACTTTATATTTCTCCCACCACTAGGAGCAGGCACTGGAGCTTTGCTTTCTCACGAAGAAATGAAAATATTTTCAGTTTGCACCGTTTTTTTCAGGGGGACAGAGAGGGGAAAGGCCCGATGGGTCATAGGAAGGTGATCTCACCTCACAGGTCTCTTCTGGTCCTCTGAAAGTCTTGACGACCACAGCCTGGGGTGGCTCACCCATTGCCTCCTGAGGGGCTTTTGTCTCTTCAACACCAAGAGATGAAGCTCTGGCCAGTATCAGCACAGGCGTTTTGTGCTGCTGCTGTGGCCATGCTGCCCTGCTGGTGAGGGGAAAGGAGTGCTGGGGGTTGGCACAGAAGCACAGGGTGAAGCTGCCTGCCCTTGAACCGCCCCTGGGTGTTCCTGTGCTCAGTTCCCAGAACAAGCTGCCCCAGTTGAAAAAGGAAATGTCATCACCCACAAGTAGTCTTTAAACACATTTTATATCCACAAGGTTGTCTTATTCCCAGGCATTGCTGTCACATTCCTTACCTGAAAACTGCTCCCAGCTTTACCTTGTTCAACTCTGTCATGTGTAAGGGGCCAGAGTCAGATTTGTGGAACTAGAAGGGCAGAATTTAACCAATTTCTCCCTTGTAGTGCCATGCAATAATGGTTTGGTTTTTTTTTTTTTCCAGTGTCTTAATTTTCCTCCCTTCCTTCCCCAGTGCCTGTGTTGATAAAATAAATGGCCCTGAAATGGGGGGAAAAGGGGCAATCAGATGGTGCAGGAGGTGTCCAAGCACGTCATGGCCCCATCTGCAGGCGAGAGATTGGAAGGCTCCTCCCTTCTTGGCTGATAAAAGCTGGCAGAGGCTGAGACGGGACTGAGCTTTGGCTGAGCCTGTGCCAGAGAGAGGAAGAAAAAAAAATCCCAAGAGGAAAAAAAACCCAGTGGAGAAACAGCCAGTGGAACAAAACCGTCTGGAGGAACCCCAAAACAGCATCAGCAACAGCAAGGAAAACATCAAGAAGGTTTGAGTGAGGGGGAAAATCCCAGTGCTGATAGGGGGGTTACATAATCCCGATGTCTCTAGGGGGGGAAAAGGGGATTTTGAGCCCCATCCCCATCCCATTAACTCAAGAAGGGAAGTGAATTTACCCTTGCTTTGCTCTCAGTATCTTTGTTTCGGATTTAAGGTGTTTTGCAGCAGAGGGTCATGGTGATTATTTGCTTTTCATCTACTTGTAGCAATCCTGCTGGGGAATTCGGGTGAGATGCAGCATGGCTCCTGCTTTTACCTCCATTTGGGTGATTTTCCCACCTTTTTCCCACTTTTACTTGTCACCCTGCTGCTTTAGTCCCCTTATCTGCATATTTGATAACATGTGGAAAAGAAGCAACCTGTTAGTTTTCAACTGTCACGGCATGGTTTATTCAATAATTTTGGGGCTTTATTACTCATGTCCAGGGCCCTTTAGCACGGGCAACCCCTTGTTTGCATGCAAAACCCCACACTAACTTCCAGAGGATGAATTTGAGGCCATTTGGTGCCAGCTCTTATCTCCCACACACACATTTTCTCCAAGGTCAACAGCAAATTTCTTCCCCTCTCCCAGGGTTTCTCTGGATGTGAGAGGAGAATTCGGCTTATCTCAATTTTAGGACATTCCTCACTCAAATAAACTTTGGCAGATTTGATTGATGAGTGGTAAAGGCAAAGATGGATCTAAGACAGAGAGACTGAGCCTTCAGCTAGCATGAGGAATGAAGATTTGGGGCTATAATAATATCCACAATGGAGGTGGGTTCATCCCAATCTGTTCCTCATGTTCCCTTCATAGTCATCAGGGAATGAATTGATTTAACCCATCTCCAAGGGTCTTCCCATGAAGGAACCAAGCTTTGTTATAACTACTGAAGAAAAAAAAATGCTATTTTCTTGAAGTACTTTGATTAAATGTGGTGGTTAAACCCATTTTTTGACATAGAAAGGGGCAGAGGCTGAAATGTGACTATTTGAAGGATAGTAATTTTATTTTATCCTTTCTTTCTTTTTCTGCGCCTCCAGTCAGGAGGAGAGGACACTGAGGGTGCAATGGCTTTCTTCCTCAAACCACGGCCGTGCATATGGGACCTTGCCCTGGACTACCACACTGCCAAACAGTTTGAAGGTAATCAGAGATGGCTAGAGAGGAGCAAAGAACCAGTTCCTTGTGTTTTCTGGGCTGAGATGTACAATGGAGTTGGAGACTCTCCAACTCCACTTTCTGTCTCCTTAGGGCCTCTGTCTCCAACCTCCATCTCTTTGCTCTTCCATCGCCAACCTCAACTGCATATAGATCCTCCATCTCCAACTTCCACCTCTTGACACTTACATCTCCAGCCTCACCTTTCCTCTCCCTTTCTCCTTAAAAAGTCACCAGTGAAGGCATTTCGGGGATGTGTGTTCTCTAGTCTTAAATTTGGCTTCTGATTTGTTCTCTGTTTCGCTTTTCAGTGGACGTAACCCTGGATCCAGCCACAGTGGGTCCAGAGGTGATCCTCTCTGAGGACCTCAAAGAAGCCACCTGGGGCAGGCCTCGCTGCCAGTGGCCTGAGGGTCCAGGCCGGTTCGACACAGATCCCTGCATGCTGGGCAGCAAGGGCTTCACCTCAGGCCGTCACTACTGGGAGGTGGAGGCCAGCGGGCGCTTCTGGGCTGTGGGGGTGGCCCGTGAGTCAGTTCAGAGGAAAGGCCGGGTCCTCTTCAAGCCCAGCACTGAAATCTGGGGCTTGCAGAAGTATGATGAGCTCTGCGTTGCCCTCACAGCTCCATCCAACACCTCTGTCCCACTCCTTAATGGGGAGATTGGGGTCTACCTGGACTACGAGGTGGGGCAGGTCTCTTTCTACGCTGTCAGCAGCCGCCAACGTATCTTCACTTTTCCTGTGGCCTCCTTCAGTGGGGAGAGGGTTTTCCCCTACTTTTGTGTGCTCCTCTCAACCATTAAACTGTCTCCCAAGGGCTGATGCCTTGGAAGGATCCCCCCAAAAGCTGGTTGCATCATGATGATTGGAAACGCTTGTTGATGCTCCTCAACTCTTATTTTTCAAGCCTTGGAGTCATTTCTAGCTCAGTTCGTGGTCCTACCTCCATCTCAGATGTCTCTGTTTTGGGTTATGTGCAGGGGATTTTGGGTCTGAGCTCAGCATGGCTCACCTCAAGTTTTTAAATTCATCCAAAGCTCATTAACAGGAGCTGGGCTTCCCTGAGCTTGTTTTGAGCTGATAACTTTGCTTTTCCTCCCAAATTCAGCTTCCTCTGAAGGTTTGTTTTGTTGGCCTCAGTGCTTATGATTGGCTGGGCTTCCAGCACAAATTTAAAATCTCTATTTTTGCAGGCCTTGCATTAATACCAACTGCTACCTCATGTTAAAACTGATTTTGTCATCCCAAGAATGTGCTCATACCCACTGCCCCCACTCTTTTCCTCTGCTGTTCCCCACCCTCGAGATATATTTCCAAGTAGTTAGCATGTAAATATGCTCAGAATATAATAAATGTCTTTTTCTCTAAGAAGCAGAAGGCATCTGTATTTGAACCATCACCAAGTTGTCCCAACCCAAAAAGAGCCCCCAGGGCTGCCCTGCATCCCCCCAACTCCGNGTGTTATCCCAGAAACACCTTGTGGGTCCCCTGTAACCCCCAATAACCCCTTGCCCAGGGGCTTGGGAACCTTTTTGAGGTTTTCTTTCATGTCCCTATGGTGCACCAGATATCTGGGAGTGAGCAGGCCTCCCTGCAGCACTCAAGGAGCTGACACAGAGGTTTGGAGGCTGCCTCATCCTGTTGCCCTTGCTTGAGTTCTGCAGCTCATGTTTATTACAAATCCAGCTCCTCTCAGTGCTGCAGTGGGAGGAGCTGAGCCCATGGTCATCCAGGTAAGCACAGAGCCCACCACCACGGATTTGAAACCTGGAAGACAGAGGAGATAACCCATTTTAGATGGGGCAGCAGGAAAAAGGAGAAAAGTCACACATAGGCTTCCCTCAGCTGCAGTTCTCAGGCATCCTCATGGGCACCAACATGTCAAAATATCTGTACATACTTCATTTACAGGGAAAGAACTGCTTCAATATCAATATGCCAACACTGATGCTAATTTATTTCTATTTCTAATATGATACCCAAACCTTTGCAAGGAAAAAAACAAAACAAAAAAAAATTCTAAACTTAGATTTTCTCACCAAATTCACCACTCCCACCTTTTAGGTCAAAGGGGAAAATAAGGACCAGTTCCAGATGCAATGTTGCCCTTCCCAAACACTGTCCCATTGCTACCTCTGGACGTACCTCAGTACAAGGAGAAATACCCATTTTGTTACTGAGGAAACACCAACAAACAATACAATAATGAAAAACATGGACTTACAGGTGAGATAGCTGTGAGCGGTTCACCCATTGCCACGGCTGCTCCTCATCCTCCCGCAGAAGGCCAATCCAGTGCTCTGAGATGCCTTTGTATCTCATCACAAAGCTCTGAAAGAGGGAAAAACAAAAGGCTTTTATCTTCTTCCAACCAAAAATCGCAATTTTACCAGTTGCTCATGCTGATTTAGGGCTTCTTTGGGGCTTGAACTTTTCAATCTGCTACTAGAAGGTGTCACCTAGAAAGAAGGGGTTTATTCCTACAGTTCTTGCAGCAGCTGTCTTTGGTGAGGAATTTGGAGACACCCATGATGACACTCTCAAGGCCTTTTCCCCAACTACTCACCCTAGATCTTCAAAAAAGATCCTGGAAGACCAAAGAAACCAAAACGTTTCAAATACATTGGGTTTAGGTGTCTTTTCCCCTGTGCTGAGCAGGTCCTCATGTCTCCTTACCAAGTCCTCCGTGCTGTCTAGCATGGCCAAGGAAGCACCAAGTGCTGAGCAGTTGTCCTGGCTGGATGTCCAGTTCCCCTCAACCTCCGAAAAATAGTAGCATTTTCCTCTGTACCTGATCCAGTTGAAGGGACACTGAAAGCAGGGCTGGGCATGAGGCTGAAAAGCCTGCACTGTCATTAAAAATAGAACAGTGTTAACAAGCAGCACCTTCCCCTTGCCTCTCTGGGATGGGGAGATCATCCTCCACCCCATGGCTTCCAAAAGTCTTGAATCTGCCTCCACTGTGGGCAAAGGGAAAAATTAAGATACCAGGAGAAATCCTGTGAGAAAATAAGCTCAAATCATGGCCCACCTTGTCATGCTGGACAAGAAACACAGGGGCTGCACCTTCAAAGAAGGAAACAGGATGGTAGACTCCAACAACCCACATTTTAAAGAGGAGTTTGAGTAGACCTATCCGTAAACATGCCCTTGGGTGTTGCTCTCTGTCATTAATGCAAAAGTAGTGAAAATAACAGGAAAAAAGTCCTTCTATTCCTGCAGACCTCCTGACTTGGTGGGACTTAGGCCAATATCTCCAGGTCCCTTCTTCTCTGAAAACAATACTTTTGTGTGACTGTAGTCCTGAAATGGCTCTTCCTGTTGATTTTCTAAGGGTTTCTAGATGACACCAGCTCCTACACCAAGGGGACAGGTTTGGTCTTCCGTAGAAAGGCTGCTCTGAAATGTCCTTCTCCGAGAGAGAACATTAGCTTGGGTGGGCTTTGTCTTCCCCAGGAACATGGAAGCAGATCTGTCACAAATGCAACAACCCAAAGTACCTCAGAGACATCACCCACGAGACTGAAACGTCAACATTCACCTGCAAAAATGATGGCTGTGATGAACAGAGCTGTGAAAAGGAATGCCAGCATCACCTGGCAGGCGACACGTGCCTCCGGCTTCATCTCCATGCTGTGACCTGCAGGAGAATAGACCTTCAGTGCCTCTGTGAGGGCTCCCAGGGCAGCAGCACGCTGCAGATCGTGTCAAGATGGTGAAAGGTTGGTCTCATCCCAATGCCAGTGGACTTGGTGTCATTTTGGGTGAGAAGTACCAAAAATCCTTCTTCACGTGGAATAAAATTATTTATGTTTTTTATTTATGGGAGCTCTTTGGGAAACAGTTTCCCCCCCAGCTACAGATGCAAACTCCTGAAATGTACCATAATTAAAATTTTGCTTTAATTTCTGGAGTTTACCTCTTTATTAAAGTTCAGTGGAGTTTTTTTTTTCTCCGCCTAAACTAAGACAGTTTGGGTCATGGTGCCTCCATCTCTGGATCTTGTGATCCAGAATATGCATTTTCCCTTCACCATGAGCAAAAAAAATTCCGTCTCCTAGGGATTTTACCCAAAAAATCTTAGTGTTTTCATCCTGCAGGACTTCCCCCATTTTTTGTTTAAGCTTTTCCCTTTTTGTCCCCATGATATGAACGAAATTTCATGGGAAAAATTCTCCTCTCCCCTCTTCTTCCTGGAAAAATATTAAAAAGTAAGTCAGGAGCCAAATATTAAAAGAAAAAAAGTTAAATCTAAAAAATTTTAAAATCAACAGATGAAAAATCAACAAATAAATTTTTTTTTTTAATTATGTTTGAAAAAGCCACAAATGTGCTAAATCAAAAAAAAAAAACAAAACCATTCCTCAAAAATCATAGTCCCTGGTTGGGTAGAATAAGATGATGGAAAAGGCCCCAGAAGTCTCTTTTTTACCTTATTGTGTGCCAATGGGATAATAAAGATGGGAGAAAAATCAGGAGAACTGAAACAGGGCAAAAGGCAAAGCTGATTTCTCCATGGAAATAAGACTAAAATAAATACATTCTGGTGCATCCAAACTGAATTTAAATACCAAATTTCTTTTTGGCATCTTTTATAGTTCAACTCTTCAAAAAAATTTTTTATTCTAATCCAGAATAAATCAGAAAATTGGAATATTGGGGCGGGGGGGAAGGGGAATATGCCTGAAAGACTCAGTTACTCAAGTGCCTCAGGGAGGGTTAATACTAAGTAAGAATAACCCATCATCTCTGAAATGAGTCTGTTTAGAGCAAAAATTCTATCTGCTGAGTGACAAAAATTTTCCCTCAAGGGAAGTGCCAGTAAAAGGTTTTTCCCTGCTACAATCTTACTTCAGCTGGGTTTTGTTATCAAATTACAGAAGTATCAAAAAAACCCCAAACCCTGTGGAATCACAGTTCATTGCCCTACAGTTACCTGCCCGCTTGCTCCTTTCCATGCCCAAAAATCCAGAATAAACTCTCATTTCCTCCATTTTCGGGGTTCCACCTTTACAGGTGCTCTTGCCTCACCTGCCAAGCAAAGTTCCATCTATCAGAGATGTCACAAAGGCTCTCAGTCCTCAATTAAAATTTTCTCACCTTTTATATTTTCTCCCTGCACCATATTTAAACTTTTCTCCCCAGCTGAAGTCTTTCCACACAATTAAAATCTTGTCCCTGCACTTAAAATTTTCTCTCCCCCCCAGTTAGTTTTATCCCCCCGATTATACTTTTCTCCCCTCAGTTAAAATTTTCTCCCTGGAAGCCAAGTTTTCTCCCGACAATCAAACTTCCACCCCAAATCAGTTTTCCCCACCAATTAAAATCTTCCCCTGTTAAAATTTCCTCAGGTAACATTTTCTCCCTGCAATTAGAATTTTCTGCCATAATTAAAGTTTCCTCCCTGCAAACTTTTCTCCCCATTAAAGTTCTTTCCCCAATTAATATCTTCTTCTCTCAATTAACATTTTCTCCTCAATTAATATTTTGTATCCAAAATTAGTTTTCTCCCCTAAAATTTGTTTTCTCCCCCCAATTAAAATAATCTCCCTCTATTAAAATCCCCTAGATTAAAATTTTCTCCTGCAATTAAAAACTTCCCCCGCAATTGAAATTCTCCACTCCAATCAAAATTTCAGACCACCTCCCCTCGGCCCCCAAGCCCATCCCAAACCCTGTCACCTCTGTCTGCTCTGTGGAAACAAGCTCAATGTTGAGGCACAACCTGCTCCTGTGAAGAGAAACAAAGTATGTTAAAAAAATTGATGTTTTGGTTTGTTTTATTGTTTTCTGAGGGATTTTCCTGTGCCTCCTCAAGGGCAGTGCAGAAGGGGCTGCCTGCCCAGGGCCATCCCTCCGCCCACTGAACCAGGGGTTCCCCTCCAGCTCCACCAGGCATCACTTCACTCTCTTTTCCAGCATTTCCGGATTTTTTTCTCAGCTAGGGAGATGGATTGTCCAAAAATGCTTTTTTTAGTGTGCAGCTGGGGAAAACACTGCTGGGGATCTCTCTGTTCCAGGATGTGAGGGCACCCCAGAACAGCCCTCAGGGATTCTGCAAGGATGAAGTACAATTCCCTTCAGCCCATTTTATAATTGTATTTTTAACAAAAAAAACCAAAAAAAAAAAAAAAGTGTTCTTGCAATTAAGCTACCCAGCTGCAGGGTTTTACCCTAAAACCTAATTTGTTTTGGTTTTTTGGGGGGGGGTTGTAATCACTGGTCACACACCACTGGAGCAGCTGATTTTGCAGGGGGCAGGAAGGCTGGCTGATAGCAGCTCACCACAAAAACTTTCTGTGACAAAGAAAAAGGCTGCAGGTCAAAAAGAAACTAAAAATAAACATGAAATAATAAAAACATAAAAATAAAAACAAACCCAAATTTAAAATAAAAGTATTTTTTAATTAACTAGAAGTTTGAAAAATAATTTTAAAATAAAATAACACAGTGCTTTTCCTACTGGGGGCCTTGGACCTCTGGGTTTATCCTCTTATTTACCCTCTTTCTGGCTTCTGATAGGTATTGGGGCAAATTTCTGCTTTTTTTCCTTGCTTTTTTTTGGGTGTCTGAGGAAAAAAACATCATTTTTACCTCTATAAAAAGGTGTTGCTTTGGGATGTTATGGCACTGACTAAAACCTGGGATTAACACCAAAAAAAACTAAGAAAAGGGAGGGAGAAAGGTTATTGTAGGCTGGAAATTGGTGGTCGTTCCATGCAGTTGCCACGGAGTCCCAAACCTTGAGAAAACATAGATGTAGATGGTGTAAAAGGATACATCAGGAATGGGAGGGTGGGCTTGTGGGAGAAAAAGCAAAATAAAATACAGTAACAAAATAGGATGAAATAAAATTCATTAGCAGCCTGCTGGAATACAGATTCTTACCTCTTCCCGGGCAGGAGCTGGGCAACCCCTGACTACACCATATCTCTCTGCCCCAGGAGAAAACAGAGGCCGAGTATTGTGTCAAAACCAGCAGAATAAGTCACATGGAACAAATGGCATTTCAAGTCAGTCCCAGGCCATATATTGGGGAAGAAATACCAAATGTCACCTGTCTCCTCCCCACTTGCCTGTGGTCACACAGATCCAGCTTCTGACCTGCTTCAGCCTCACAGTCAAAAACACTATTTGTAGGCCTTTTGAAATGATTATTTATTAATTCTGCTCTCGTGTATGTTTAGCACAACCACCAAACTTAGAGAAGTTTTTACAACTCCAGGTATGCCACCTCTTCCTCGCCACCCCTTTCTCTCACCACCCTTTCTCTCACCGGCCTTTCTCTCACCACCTTCCGTTTACAAGGGAAGGGTATGGAATACAAAACAAAACAAGCAGATGGAAGTCCCAGCCAATATCATTTCCTGGAGCCAGATGCAGACATGAGTGCGTAATTCACAAGGCAAGGAGTTGTCCAAGGACTGTGTCACTTTCAGGTTGCTCCTGAGACCTTCTTAGCAACCATGGCTGGGGAAATAGTTTATGCTGATTTAAGGCATCTTGGGAATGGTTCTTCTGCTGAGAAGCATCATGGTAAGTCCTACTTTTTAGGGAAAATTGCTTGTTTAAAGTTTTGGGAAGACTTCAGGATTTCTTTACTTTTAACTTTCGTTGCTTCTTCATCTCCATGTTGAGGTTTACAAGATCATGGAGAACATTGTTGTGGGTTAAATGTCTTTAAGGTAGGATCCTGGCTAGAAAAGAGGAGGCAAAAAAGAAAGGAAGGGATGTGAGAGGGTGACAGATAACTGGGTGCTGTTTTCCTTTAAGACTCTTCATCTAGGGGGCAAAATGGGTGCCAAGAAACCCAACGTGAGCCAGCACACCTGGATGGGAAGAAAAGCTGCTGAGATCCTGTCTGAAATCCTGGTGGACATGAGAGCTGGAGTGACTTTTGTCTCAACAGCTCTCAGCTCTACTAGGAGCTCCAAATTAAGCCAATTTCAGAAGGTTTCCAGTCCCCCAAGCTCCATCATGGGATGTCCAAGGGTGCTTCTGAGGCTCCTGCAGCCTGTCTTCCACCTGAGAAACCACCCTCGCTCTAAACCTCATTAGTGGTGATTTACTTTTTTTGGAGGAAGCAGAGAAACTGTAAACTTCTGCTCAAACTCACCAGCTGGACAGATGGGCTTTTTTTTTTTTTTT
>VZTR01011362.1:53544-65760 GCA_013400775.1 Chaetops frenatus
CTGAATGGGGTAGTGGTGCTGATAACAAAGAATATGGAAAGCTCTGAGATACTCAATACCTTCTTGGCCTCCATGTTTCCTAGTAAAACTGTCCTTGAGGAATCCCAAGCCCCAGAAAACAGAGGGAAAATTTGAAACATGCCTGACCCTCCATGGAAGGAAAACAGATTAAAGAGAGCTTAAACAAACTGTACATGCATAAGCTCATGGAGCATAAGAGGTTGGACCCACAAGCGCTGAGGAAGCTTCATGATGCCACTGCAAGTCCATTCTTTATTATCTTTGAAATGTCATGGCAACTGGGAAAGATTCCTGAAGACTGGAAGAAAAGAAATGTTATTCCTATCTTCAAGAATGGCAATGTGAAAGATCCAGGGTACTACAGGCAGGCCAGCCTCACCATAATCTCTGGGAAGATAAACAAACAACTAATCCTGGAAGCCATTTTTCCAAACAGGTGAAACACAACATGGTAGTCAGGAATAACCAACATGGATTTACGAAGAGGAAGCCACGCTTAACTAACCTGATAACTTTCCACAATGTGGATGATGTAACATCTTTGGTGGATGATGGGAGAACAGTTGGAATTGTTTACCTCAACTTCAGTCAGACTTGTGACACTGGCTCCCCTAACAGCCTCAGAGAACAGCTGGCAAAATATAGGTTAAATAAGTGTACAATGAGATGGATTAAAACAGCCTACCTGCCAAGCCCAAAGTGTTGTGATCACTGGTTTAGAGGCAAGTGATTAGTGGCGTATCCAAGGGGTCAGTGTTGGCACCAGCACTGTTAAAAGTCTTCACCAGTGACCATGAGTACACCTTCAGCAAGTACACACTACACAACTAGGAGGACTAGCTGATCTATAAGATGATTGTTGATCAGAGATAAAGTAAGATTCAGAGGGTCTTGGACAGACAGAAAAAGATGTCTGAGAGAAATCTCTTGAAAATCAACAAGGATTAATGCAGAGGTCTGCATCTGGGGAGGAATAACACAAGGCACTGTTACATGCTGTGGCCTGGCTGACTAAAGAACAGCCCTGCAGAGAAGGATTTGAGGGTCTTGGTGAACAACAAACTGACCATAAGACAATGATGCAAGCTGATAGCAAAGGCAGCCAACAGCCTGCTAGGCCACATTAGGAAGAGAATTGAAAGCATGTGGAGGGAGGTGGTCTTTTGTCTCTCCTCAGCACTGGTAAAGCCACGCATGAAGCACTGTGTCCAGCTATGGCTTCCCTGATAAAAGAACAAGAAGGACTTACTGGACCAATCCAGTGAAGGACCACAAAGATGGCTAGGGGACTGAAGCATCTTCCATATGAGGAAAGCCTGAAAAAGCTGAGACTGCTCAGCCTGGAGAAGAGAGGCTCAGGGTGTCTTACACAGATGTTTAATTATCTGATGGGTCAGAATGAAGAGTTCAAAGCCAGGCTCTTTTCAGTGGTGCTCAGAGACAAGAGGCAATGGGCACAAATTAAAAACTGTGGAATCCCATCTGAACACAAAAAACCACTTTCCTACTGTGAGGCTGGTCAAACACATTGCCCAGAAAGGTCAAGACGTTCAGTGAGCAACTGGGCATGATGCTAAGCAACAAGTTCTAGCTGACCCTGTGTGAGCAAGGGGGATTACACGGTTTCATGAATTTTTTTCCAACAGAAACAATTCAGCTATTCTGAGATTGAGTGGTTGTCTATGACTATCTAATGTGAGGATATAGGGAAGATTAAGACATGCTTTTTTCAGAGATACTTAGTGGAAGGGTAAGAATAAATGGCATAACTTTTAATTAGAGGGAGGGAAAACTTTTTTACCATGGTGATGGGCAGCCCAGAATGGCTATGAATTGTCTGTCCTTGGAAATATTCAAAACTCAACCACACAAGACCTCAAGCAGTTTAATCTAACTGGACCTGCTTTAAGTGGAGTTTGGACTAGGTCCATCTCAAGCTGAATGATTTCATGATTCTCCATGGGTGGATTTAAAGAATGTAACTCATATCAGCTTAACATTTGTGGTAGCACTTAAAATACACATGACTCCTAAATATAGGGTTGGCAAAGCATGCATTCGATGGAATAGAAGACCAGGACCTAGGCAAAGCCAAGTTACCTGATATAGCTATCATTTTAGATTCGAAGTACTGATCACCTGAGATATGTTCCTCTCCATACATATATATCAGGTAAATAGTCAGAGAAACACTGTCCTAGTAATTTTTAGTTCTTTGAAACATTCAGATGGAACACCCCACTGGCTAAACTCAGAGGTTTACTGACTAAGCCCCAGAAATCCTTTCCATTAACCTCAGTGACAAAAAAAAATAATTTGATCAAAATAGAACCAAGGACTGACAAAAACTGCCACACCACCAGATACCTCAGCCTACTTTGCCTGTCAGTAAGTACAAACAGCCCCAGAGATTTTGAAATGAAGCAGAAGGCATAGCTCAAAAATACTAAAAAAATCTGCCCATTAAATCCTTACTAAATATTGAAACATACAGATGTCGAAAATAAAAGGAGAGGGTTAAAAAGAAAAAATATTTTTATTATATCTAAATGTGTGTTTTGATTTTGATATTCAGTAATATCTTTTCCTTTCCTGAATATTCCTAACTCACTAACCTGATTTCTACCAGAAATTTGTCTAAGATATCCATATACAAATGCAATAGTAAAAGTAGACTCAAATAGGCTTGGTCAAAGGTTGTTAAAATTGTAACCAGATCTGCATCCTTACCATAAATGCTTACCTAATTTTTCCTTCTGTACTGAAGTAGAAGCTCTCTAATAGTTGTCTTTGTGCAGAACTCTATTTTTGGTGCTAATTCCTTGATAAAAACAGTTAATCACTGCATATGCATCACTCTTATAATCAGAACACTTGAAGCCCTCCATTGAAACTGCAGAATCAGAAATGACTAAAGGAGGCACTTCAGCTAAAGAAGACTTGCAGCAAATTCACCAGCAAATAAAAGTGGCAAAGGAGTTATCATATGAAAATCAGCACTCTGATTTTAGTCTGCTCTCTTAATTGGTATAAACTGTGCCAGAAGGGAACATGATGCACAAGGCCAGCATGTTCTAAACATACACTTGAGGCACTGACCCAGACATTTGTTACTGACTTTGACACTTTTTCATAAAGCCAGTATTGTGAAGAAAGGCAAGCAGAAACCCTTCATCTACAAAGAAAAAATATATACAAATATTTACTCTTTAATTAGCAGCTCCTTTTGTACAGTGGTGGACCAGGATATCCCAAAGGACACTTTCTAAAATGAGGTTAAAAAGAAATTAAAATTTGCCTTTCAAAGCAGGTAATGCCATGAAAAATACTGTAAAGACACTAATGATGCCTGACAATAACAACAACAACAACATCTGTTCACTTATCTTGGGCTTTGAATTGTGCATTTCTAGAAGTTCCTCTCTTTCTTCTACAAGAACAACAGAGAAATCACAGTACAGTACTTTCAAACTGCATTTTCCCCTACCCTTATGCCAAGAGGACAAAAAATAAGCCGTAGTGATAAAGAAAGAAAGAAAGAAGTTATATCTGGAAGGAAATATGATGATGACATACTGGTAATTTGAGTGCAGCATCTGGCTGGCCCAGATCCAGCCACAGAAATGAGGTGATGCTGTCATTTCTGTCCCTGGATCTAAGCCAGTTTGAGGGTACCCCCAAATCTCCTCTTCTTTTACCAAAATGTCATGACCTTTGTCTTCATCAGGTTCTTAAGGACCAAGTTAAAGAATTGTACAATGTAATGTTTAGTTAACCTGAGCATATATTTCTAAATTTCTATTCCAAATGTATAGAAAGTATTCCAGTATTAGGCAGAACTTTCTAACGGTTAGGTGTTTTTAAGTCTAGTGTTTCTATACTTGCAATTTATACATAATACCTACTTTTTTTCATGTGAAATAATGCCATTACTAGTTTGTAGAATAAGCACAAGAACCTTCTGAATGAATCAGTGCAAAACTGAGTCCACAGGAAAGATGACCCTCCCTGTTCAAAGCTATTGTGTGCTGAAATAGACTCTTATTAATAAAACTGAAGTCAGTTTCATTGCCTCTTTTGCATAATCTAATCCATAATGCAGAGAGAGGGATGAAAATAAAATCATTCTAGGCTGTTGTTGCTTCTTCTGGAAACAATGAACCCTAGAAAGAACAGGCTTTACAAAAATATGAGAATAAAAGACCCTCAAGAGAAGAGTGGGAACAGGCAAAGCAGAAAAAAACAAGGCAGGTACATGAGATAAAGAAAATGGACAGAAACCTGGCATCCCCAAAGGCCACTGGTACAAAGCATCTTGAAAATCTTTTAAGTAACTGGACCTTTCACATCATCTATGGATGAAGGTGGATAGCTAAACATAAGGTTTTGTTATTAGATCTTCTACGTGACTACTGGCTGTGACTAACAAATTTAATTGTTAGGACAGCCTGTGCTTGGTACATTTTCTGAGCACTTCTATATTCAAAAGTGCACAGGAGCATCCCCCTCTGCTCAAGAGGATCAAAGAGGTAGTTGAACGCCAGTCCACACAAAATTGCCACTAAGCAGTTGAATTCCTTCCTTCTTCAGAAAGGTATGATAAGCACTAATTTCAGGCAACTTACTGGAACATGAGGAGAAATTGTCATCACTGATTCTCGATCCATACCACAACAGTCAGGAATCAGCTTGCATTCTGGGAATAGAAAGTCTCCTATACTCCCTTCATAAAATGCACAGTCATCCTCTCCTGAAAGAAGAGACACCCATTAGAAACAGCTGTCAGGGTTCTTGCATGGAATTATCATTGCTGTGCAATGAAAACTTCATGAATTTACAAATGTAATGAATGAGTGAATGTTCTTGACAGAATGCTGTTCATCTCATGCATAATGATGCTTTCAGTAGCAGGTGGTGGTTGGAACATTAGTGGGCCTAGGAAGCGTGGTACAGGAATGCCACACGTTCAGCATGATTTAGAATTACTTGATGTTAGAAATGTTTAAGACAGCAGTTTTTGTATACTGTTCTCCTCTGCTGTCAGGGAACATTTCAGTTTGCATTCCTGAGAGCCACAGCAAACAAAGCCACAGAAATACAAGCCCAAACCATTTCGTCCTGTATTTGTATGTAGGAAAAAAACACAACAACATCAGGGCGGTTTTTTGCCTGCTTGACTAAAAGAATAACTGCTTCTCCAGAAAATGGTTTATTCACCATATCCCCAGAGCTCTTACTTTGCTGCACCTGATTATTTTGTTCTCTGAACAGGAAATGAAGACTGTAAGAGGTTGGGAAACCATTTGTTTGCACTGGTTTTGAAAGATTTGGTTTAGCAGAACAGTCCTGGAGTTTGATGTTGTCATTAACTTTCCAAGCATCACAGAAGAGTCAAAGTATATTGGGAATGGACACAACTGCAAGACTTGAAGGCAGACTACTTATTTATATTGTAGAGAATGGGCAGAGCTGTGACAGAAGATGTCATGCTAGTGCATATTTTATAAAATATATATAATGCATGTGTTTATACACAGATTACTAAATCATGATCAAGTTGATTTATCAGTGTTTTCAGTACTATCAGGAGCTGCCTCATATAGGGTAAAGAACTAAATATTCTAATCAGCCTCCTGCAAGAATAAAATAAAAAATTTTGAGATGAAATTACAACACTTCAATGTTTGTTCAGCAGAGCCGTCATTACAAAATAGTGTTGAAAGGCAATCACTATAATTTAAAAAATGTGTTCCCTCCAGAGAGCCAGCATGTAGTAAATGAACATTGTGTAATTTGGCCAACAAACCATACAGCATGCAAGCTGTGTCCTACAAACTGAGGGCGTAAGTATCCATGTTTTACAAGTAAAACAGTGATGCCAGTCTCTCAGGGACAAGGCACAACACTCAACAACTTTGGCTTTGATGAAAGCATGGCATTACCAGTACATCAACCCAAACTGATAGGGGGACCAGTCAAACTGCATAGGAGTACAGCTCAAAGGATAGCACTGCAGGGGTGGATAATGAAAGTTGCACTGATTAACTGGCTTGCCTTACATATATCTGCATATATGTCCTGTCTTGTTCACTGTTGATCTCACTGCTTTTGTCTGAATTCCAAGACTGGCAGCTGGTCTCATTGGTACCTGTACAAAGCTAAGTGCAGATGATGGAGGAAGCAAGCTATCCTGGTTTCTTTCACAAGATAAAACATCCTTGGGACTCTGCTTATGCAAATGGCAAGAAGTAAGGTACCCCAGGTTACCATGACCAGATATGATGTGCTTGGGATTGTAGGTACTTGGATGAGGGAGATGAGCTACCCTGGGTTACCACAGCAAGGCTTGTCAAGGCCTACATCACATTTGTCTTTAGTTCTTTTCTTCCTTCAGAAGCCCATTAACTATGTTCTGAGTAAAGGAGGTCAGCGCTGCTCCATACAAGGGGCACAGACAGAGAGAGGATACTTCCATAAGCTCCCAGCAGAGGAGGCAATATATATGGCACACTGCCAAGTATCTATACTATAGAAACTATAGCAGGGGTTTTGCCTTCTTGAGGTGAGACACGAAGATTACCACAGTGGATATTCTTCTATAAAAGCTGCTGCTACCTTCACTTGGACAGGTTCTGTGTCTTCACAGAAGCAGGGACACGTTCACTTCTAATCAGACAAAAAAAAAAAAACCCTGCAAACCATGCTACAAGGCTGACAATTTTTGGAAGAAGTTAATAATGAGACCACCATGTTTGACAGTATTCAAAGTTTCACCTTTTTTTAGTCACACTGCTTTTCTGACTTTCTAATGGATCCCAGGTTTACAACAACCAAGAAAAACTTGTGAACTTTTGACACAATGAAAATAATGCAATACTCAGTTTTGCCATATGAGGTCTGACTTCTGATGTAGCAAGGACATAGGTAGGCACTGGTTCCTCTTGTGAGGACTACACTTTGCTTTTGTCTATATCTTTTAAATTTAGAAAATTGAAAGAAGATAGTATACCCCACTGTACAATAAGAAAGCCAAATCTCAAAGCTGCATATTTTTGCAGAGCCAAACAACAAGAGGGAAAACAGCTGAAGTTTGAGGGATGAAGGATATATACTATGCAGAATAAAGAATGGATATTCTATAGGGCCAGAACATGCTGAAGAGATTATTAAGTCCTTTGGCATTACTTAAAAGAGTCTCATCCCTTTTAGAGTTATTAGTGATCAGTCTTTTCTGTCCTGACACACAGAAAAAATCTGCTATGCCCAGGGGACAAACAAGCCTTAAACACTACACCTAGTTACCTGACAGGGTGATACCCACAAAACTTGCATGAAAGTAATCATACAAGAAAATAAGAAAATGAGCACTCTCTGTACTAACCCTGACCATCTTTCTCTTTTTTTTTTTTTTTCCTTTTTTAGGCTTTTATGTAGAGATAATAATAGATTCTCTCAATTTAGTCTTTGCATCCTCCTTTCCCAGTATCACTGAAGTTTTTGAACTAGGAATGGTATCACAAATTATCCTTTAAAATATCAGCAACTCTTAAAAGCATAAAGCAAAGAAGAAAGGAAAAAATTACTATCTGAAGCAAAGTAGCTTGAAAAATTAATACCAAATGTAGAAGAAATATTTGTTACACAGGGAACATAGAGTATATTTTTAATTTGCTGTACCTGAGTAGTTACCAATTTTAGCAAATTGCCTGCAGTTTTAGAACATACATGAATGCTCCATAATCAGTGACCTCAACATTAGCACTCATCTGCCACCAGTGTCCATTTGTCTTTTTCCCATCTTACAAGAACACACAATATGAAGCCTGAAGATTACTATCTAACTAGATGAACCCTACATTTCTGTGTTCTAGTTGAATGTAACCAGCAAACTAGACTGCTATCAGAAACAAGAAAATTAGGGTGAAGAAACTAAAGCATCATGATCCTAACAAATTATTCAAGAAGTGTAATCAGAAAATAATTTTTTCCTACTCAAGTGTGTACTCACAATATACAAGAAATTATGGAGTAGAAAGAAATAGCAGTGGAGGAGGTCCTTAAATTTTTGAGAGAGAGAAAGTAAGGGGGCATGACATAAAAATAAGATGTGCTAATATCCTTCACAGTATCAAATCAATTAGCATATGGAAAAATATTTACTTGCCTATTACCTGAAGACACATGATGAGTTAATCCAAACTTTATTAAATTAAGTGGGAGGTGAAAAATAATTTATAGTAGAGTGCTGAATAATAGAATAGATTTACTGTTTAGACCTGGGACAGCAATCAAAAGCTACCCTTTCAGAAAGGAATGGAAGAAGGACAGCAAAGGAATAAAAAGAGTGGACAAATGATAGATGAGAAAGGAGATAGATGCAGAGCTGCTTTCTACTTTTGTTCCTCAAGTATTTTTTCTAATATTATTATCATTATTATTAGAATAGAAACACACATGAAAGAAATATCAGGACGGCCAGTCTCTGTGATTGACCCCTGATGGATTTACAATCCATTAGGACAATGGGACAGTCAGTGACTTCTGCTTGACCCTCTGTTGATTTTACAGGAATGGCTTGCTCCAAAAGGAGAAAAACCTGAAACCCAGCTAAGACAAAGAAATTCTAAGTGAATTAAAGCTAAGAGATGAAAATATTTTAACAAAACACATGCTTCTGTAGGTACAACTGAAGAAGTCTGTCAAAAGCTTACTAGCAATGACAAAACAGAATATACATAGGCCATAGTTGTAAATAATTTTTTTCACTCCCCCATCCCCCTACAAGCAATAGATCTTGGCTTTTAAAAGACTGCCTAATCATTAAATGTAACATGACTTGTCATAGACATCAAAATACAAAATTGCTGATTGAAAAATGAAAAGCACAGTGTCAGGTTAACCTAGTGTGTCACACTAGGTGTCAGAACACAGCCTATCCTAAGAATGGAAAAATCATATAATTGATTTGAGGGGAGCTTGTTTATAAAGGCTGACATTCAAATGGCTCAAATTAGAGCAACATAAAGGGGGACCAACATGTACCAGGTCATGTACTCCGAAAAGACAGTCAGAGAAACTGACTCACCATGTGAATACTATGGACCCACTTTTTCAATTTGAATTATCACCTATTCAAATGTTTTAAAAATCATACTTACTTCCGTATTTTGCTTTCTGCAGCAGGATCTATGGCATTTTCAAACACCCTTGGGACAACAGTAAGAAGTAAATAAATTCATTATAACACTAATTAAACAAACCAGCACTCACAGGAATGCTTTAATACCTATCCAAAATAATTCCCATACTTTTTGCCAAGGTGTACTGAGCAAAATCACTTAGTTAATATTATATATTACTGTGTACTTTAGGATGAGATTTACATTTTTAAAGTTAGGCAATGTTTTAGAAAAAACAAAGCTGAAATTTCATATTAATTCGTATCTGCGTCAACTTCAGAATAGTTGGTACTTTGTTGGGAAAAAATATCAGGTTTACAGTACTATAAGTGCAATTCTTTGAACTGCAAACCAGCAGAACCACAAGTACAACTAGGAAATATATGTTTGAAGAACACTTGAACTCTTGGCCAACCCTATGAGACACATCCCAAAATAAAATATTAAAAGCTGTAACCCTAAACACCTTAAAGGACAGACATTTTCCACAGAGATTTTGGGCAAATGAGAAAATAGAAGGAAGTCTTCCTTTATGTTTCTGTGTATTATGTAAAGCTAGTCTGAATATCTTATAAAAACAGTTAAGATATCACCTGTGAAATGCCTTTTAAGAAACAAATTCAAATCCATTTATCTCTTTAGCTCTGGTCTACTTTACCACAATTAATTATGTCTTATTCAAATATTCTGCGCACTTTGGAGTGAAATTCTGACCCCTTTGAAGTAAATGGGAACTTTACCACTGATTTTATTTGGGTATTAATGTCAGACATGCTACCTATTTAGAGAAGCTGCATTCCACTTGTTTTATTAATATTTGCTGCTCTTTTTTTTTTTTTTTNTTGAACGCACCAACATCCTTCTTCAAATGATAGCAGTGTTTTCAGACAACATTTTAGCAATAGTCGTTTTTAAGAGGGCTGACCTAAGCCATGTTTTCCTCCAAGAAAATGTGCTGCTTCACTGTTCATCAGCATCTATTAATGAAGGTCACAGCACAAAAAAACCCTAATGTATGGTAAGACGAAAGATGAACTTATCTACCAACATCTACTGCATGTGAATTACTTTACTCTTAGCATAAGTAAATGTATGAGAAACTACTCTTCTGTGGAAGTGAGTTATATTTCCCACTCCTGGTCATAACATGGCTGTGACGTTTTACTGCATAGAGATAGAAGAGTCATGTGTTCAGAGTTGCATTTGCCTTGAGACAGGGAAAAAGCCTTAATGAGAATTATACTTTAGCTTCCACATGTAGTTTTCCACTTGTGTCAAGGACAACCACAGGGGAAAGAAAAGCAGTAGTGCTATTCCAAGAAAAGCCTCTTGTGAACCAGATGTAAACAATTTTAGAGAAGCCCACAGGTAGTGAGAGTAATTTGAAAAACAATCAAGAAGACTTTGGAGCAAGTAGATAAGAAATATACTGTTCCTCTAAACTTCCCACATTTCTGTTTTGCAATGGCTTCAGCATGGGCTTGCTTGTCAGTAGACACAGCCATTCTGTCTTACACTATTTTTTAAAAACCAATCTCTAAACACAACATATATTAACATATAGAAAGATACAGGAAAAACAATAAAGATTCCTGTTATCATCAGTTCCTGGTGTTAGGAGTGACATGTAAAAGGGCACCAAAACCACTTGTCTATCTTTTATTTAGATCTTCATTTACATCATATGTCTTCTATACAGACAGAAATCTTAACAGATGATAGCCATATTATAATTAGTGTCATATTGATCCCAGATCAATCATATCGGAATCAAAATAACTTCAATTACCCTCATATAAACTGTTGCTATTACTGAGATTAGATAAGAGCTGTCCATGTGGGACATGACCTCTCATTATCACTGATGTCAAAGTTCCAGATCAAAAAATCTTAAAGAAATGTGAAGTTCTGTTCGAGGAATGGGCCTAATAATGCATGTTATTATGCTGAGATACATGTGAAACAAGAATAACTTGTAAAGAAAAATAAGATTACACCTGAATTACACCTTGTACAAGACTTGAGAGATCCGTTTCTAGCCAAAGGCATGCAACAAACCAAAGTCACCTTTTCAAAGCACACCTTATGAGACAACAGAGGAGAAACAGGAGGAAGGCATTCGTTCTGCCATTTTGTGCTGATCCAAGACACACAAACTGAGAAATATGTTTTTTTCTCAGCCAGAAACACATCAGGAAACATAACCTTATGAAAGGAAAGGATATTTTCACATGAAACTCCTTGGTCCAGTCCTAGGCATGTGCATCAGGCCAAGTCTGCAGGACCCTATCTCAGAAGGTATTCAGTGTCCCGTGGTTTTATTACTGATAACTTCAAAAGGGTACCAGGTTAAGAGCTCTCATTGGGAGTTCTCTCATTTTGTATTTTTGGCTTTTATCATACCGTGTAACAGGGACTGATTTCATAGACATTGACATCACACAGAAACATTTGATTACTACAAGAAAATGACTGAGCGAAAAACGTAATTTTTTCTTCTATCTGATGAGAACTGCTTTGAGCAACATTCTAGTGTTATCCCTTCGACCATAGCAGTAATCCCTTTGCGAAATAAACAACACACACCAACAAGCCCCGTACCTTCCCATTTCACCTGAGGTTTTTCTTGGCATATTTTTCTAGCAGACTTTACACCTGCGACCCCCAAAGAAATCAGTCAGCGCCTCCTGTTTGGAGGAAGAGCTAAGTAACTAATCCACGGGTAAAAAAGTAGGGCTATAACAAGGGCGCATTTTAATCCATACAGAGGCATTATCACAAAGATGCGGCCTCATTTTATGCTAAGTTCCCCTCCCAGATGAGGGGCAAGCTATTAAAACACCCCAGACAGCACGCCAGGAGCTCTTAGGACTGAAGGTTCGTCTATACAAGTACACACACACACACACACACACGGAGTGTAGTTTGCCAGCGCCGAGCAGCAGCCCGCAGGAAGCTGGCCGGCCTCCCAGCGGCACGGGCGAGGCAGGCGCCGGGAAAGGCGCAGGGGAAGGGG
>VZTR01011362.1:66434-88173 GCA_013400775.1 Chaetops frenatus
CAGCGGTGGAATTTTCTTCTTGTTACTGCAGAAATAAAAATGCTGTAATTCCCAAAAAATGTCGGGATAGTAAGTTTGATTGACTTGCGATGAATTTTCCTTTAGATAATCTTTCACAAGTTGTCCTTCCTGTGCCCCTGCCAGAGGTTATCAGCACTGCAGATTTCATAACGTGGCAGTGGAAGGCTGAGGAACTAATGCATATGGATACTTTTATCTTCACTCTTGGTAGGAGAGGCATGACATACGCTATAGATGATAATTTCTTGAATTACTGAGTGTGAATTCCAAGCACACACCTGGAAGTAATATAAACAGGGTTGCTTAAGATGTCCCTTTTCTCTCCCAGCTATGAGTGGTGACATCCTCAACAGATCTGACCAAAAGGAGCATGTGTTTGTGCTGGGCCTTGGACACTTTATAACTTAAATACTACTTCTAGTGTCAGTTCAAGGGAAGATGTTGGCCACCTGTTTAGGTACTAATAATGAAATGCAGGCAGCAGCAGTTACTTCACTGTTGTGATCTGACATCACAAACCAAATACTTTCTTTTCAGAAGTGTATATTCAGAGTATTCTCACATTTGACTGCTGCTAATGTTCCAGCCCTAAGATAGCCAGAGGGATTTCAGCTGTGTCAGAAGTATTTTTTACAGTCTGGAGACTATTGCTGATAGCAGCACATGATCCACGGTTTTGCAGATACACTTAAAAAAGTTAAGGTGGCTTGAATTGGAAATCTCTTTCTAGAAGACGTAGCTGTGTGATGCCATGCTTCATTGCTTCTGCCATTGTAATGCTGCATATCTAAGGTGCCTTCCAGATGCATTATTAGTACCTTTGGGATTTAGGCCAGTCTGCTTCTATAGAAACTGTAAACCAACAATTTTTTCTCCATAAATAGCACGTCTGATTTTCCTCACAGACATACAGCCAAGGGATTGAATTAGCCTGCCAAAAAGAAAGAGAGTTTGTGAAGCACTCGGTAGAATGCACATGGAATCTAGCAGAAGCCCAGCAGAAATTTGGTAGTTTAGCACTGCATAATTCAGAATCCTGTGATCAGGAATCTGCTCAAGCAAGGACAGAAGCTGCCGAGTTGAGATGGAGAGAGGAAGAGTGGAGAAGAAAAGAAGAAGCACTAAACCAGAGGGAACGACAGAATCTATGGAACACAGATCCTGTTAGCAAAGAAGTTTTCAATAAGGTATGACCTACATCATTGTGCATGGAAACAAGTGCTAGCCTCTTTTGTTCATTCCAGTTGTTACTAGTCTCTGACTGTGTTCTGTGTCTTGTATCGCACAAAAACACAATATGTCCCTCAGCTTTGTGCCTGGGAAGATCATGGAACAGACCTTTCCAGAAGCTATGCTAAGGCAGGGAGCTGGTTTGGGGCAGCCAGCACAGCTGCACCAAGGGCAGGTCCTGCCTGACCAATTCAGTGGCCTTCTGTGATTGGGTGACTGCATCAGTCAGCAAGGGAAGGGTTGCAAATGTCATTTATCTGGACTTCTGGAAAGCCTTTGATGTGGCCTTGTACAGCATCCTTCTCTCTTAAACTGGAGAGAGATGGATTTGATGCGTGGGCTGTTACGTTGATAAGAAAGTAGTTGGTTGGTGGCATGCAAAGGATAGTGGTCAATGGCTCAGAGTCCCAATGGACATCAGGGACAAGTGGTGTTCCTTAGGGGTCTGTACTGGGATCAGTGTTACTTAATGTCTTCATTAGGGTTAAACAGAGGGATCAAGTGCAGTCTCAGCAAGTTTGCAGATGACACCAAGCTGAGTGGTGCAGTTAACACACCTGAAGGAAGCCTTCCAGACGGACCTGGACAAGACAGAGAAGTGGGTCCATGGGAATCTCTTGTTTTAACAAGGTCAGGTGCAAGATGCTGCACCTGGATTGGGGCAACTCCCAGTATCAGCACAGGCTGGGGGATGGACAGATCAGAGCAGCCCTGCCCAGAAGGACTTGGGGGTGCTGGTGGGTGAGAGGCTGGACATGACCCAGCCATGGGCACTCCCAGCCCAGAGAGCCAAAGGTGTCCTGGTCTGCATTCAAAGCAGGGTGGGCAGCAGGGCCAGGGAGGGGATCCTGCCCTTCTGCTCTCCTGAGACCCATCTGCAAAGTAACGCACACAGGTGGCCCCAGTACAAGAAAGACTTCTGTTGGAGTGAGTCTAGAGGAGGGCCACTGATTTGATCAAGGGCTGGAGCACCTTTCCTGTGAGGAAAGGCTGAAAGAGCTGGAGTTTTTCAGCTTGAAAAAGAGAAGGCTCCTGGGAGCACTTACGTACCTTCGTGTGGCCTTTCAGTACTTAAAAGGGTTTTATAAGAAAGACGGAAACACTTTTTATCATAGCCTGTAGTGACAGGACAAGAGGGAGTGGCTTTACACTCAAAGATGATAGGTTTAGATTGGATATAAGGAAGACAAGACACTTGAGCGGGTTGCCCAGGGAAGTTGGGGATGCCCCATCCCTAGAAGCAGCTGAGGTCAGATTGGATTGGTCTTGGAGCAGCCTAATCCAGTGGAAGATGTTCTTGCCTAGGCAGGGAGGAAACTCCATGGTCTTTAAATGTCCCATCCAACCCAGAATATGAAACTGTTGGTTTGGTTCTAATACTGTCAACCGTAATACAAATTATTTAGCATGAACATTTTTCATAGTAGAATCTAATCTTTGATTTCACAATTTAATTTCAACAGCTGTTGCTGCCTTTTTCTGAGCCCTAAAGTCAGGAGCCAGACACAGTCAGGTGATAAATGCGGTTAACTTTTTATGAAGGGTCCCTTCAGGTGCACAACACATCAAAATACATGCTGAAAATGCACCAAAGGTGCACACGTGACATAGAGCAAGTACAGTTTTATAAATTTAGCAAATTAGCGTAATTGACAAGAATGTTTATGTTTATGGGAGAATGTCGTCCTTGGTCTCAGAAGAACCAAGATTAGGATTGAGCCTTTAGAAACGTGTTTTGTCTTTCTTGCTAACTGAGTAGGTAAAATGCTAGCTATGAATATATAGTTATACAATAATAGGCTACAGGTCTACAAATATACATGAAGAATATATAAAAGTAAAAATCAGTTTGGCATCACTATCACATCTCCTAATTTCATTGATTTATCTGATCCAGGCTGCAATGTACATGATTCTCATGACTAAGAGATCAGTAACTTCCTATCTGAAAACAGAAATTTTTTCAGAGATTATAATGAGAATTTGAAGTTCTGTTACTAGGTAGTGCACTTCCTAAAAGAAAACCTCAAATATGATACAACTAAAATTAGAATATAGCCATTTAAATAGTAACATATTAAAATATAATACTCCTTTATATCACTAAACAGTATGTGTGGTGTTTATGTGACAGTACAATCTTTCTCTTCCTCAGAGTTTTATTAATCAAAAAAGAAAAGAAATTGAAGATGAAGCTGTATCTGAACCACTTATGCAAAAACATGAACAAAAGATAAGACACTTTGGTGAGTCAGCTTTTCCAGCATCTTGTGGTTCCTACGGAATTGGTGTTGGTTTGCTCCTTGTAGAGAATGAATGCTAATAAATGAAAGACCTAGATGACAGACTGTTCAGTTTTATTTTATCAGGACAAAAGGATATTCCACACAAGTGGGAAAAGGCAGGGACTGAAAATATGTGTCATGTATATAAAAGTGCATGGGTCATCCATGCCTCTCTCCTTTTTTAAAGGCGATTAAATGTTTTATTAAGTGTTTTTCTGTCACTTGTTAATCTGTAAGATTAAATGGACATGTTTGTAAACACCTACACTGAGAGTATGTGTGCTCAGAATTGTGTTTAAAACTATATTTAATTATCCACTAGGTGTCACTTTAGCTCTGTCATAATTGTTAAATCTGATTGAGTACAAAGCTGATCTTGTAACGTATTCTGAAATTTTTATGTTTCTCTGAAGTGCTTGCCATTCAGGCTGGTTTCATGTTATAGTATAGTATAGCCATATTTGGAATTCCGGAACAATCAAGAATAAGGCTAGATTGGCAAAATTCAGTTGTTCTTACAAACTTGTTTTTACTAAGCTATTTGGCTTCTGAGGGGCTTAAAGCTGTTTTAAAGTAGGGGCTTAGAGCCCTGTTAGCCTTAGCAAGCCTTTCAAGTATCAAGTTAAGGCACAAAACTATCAGAGTACACAAGTAGCAGTAACAGGCACAGGTTCTCTCAAATACCTTAACTGCTCAGTGTAATGATATTGGAATTAGAAAACACCTCCCCTGCTGTATATTTCAGCAGGTAAAAAAAGA
This sequence comes from Chaetops frenatus, assembly GCA_013400775.1. Taxonomy (NCBI): domain Eukaryota; kingdom Metazoa; phylum Chordata; class Aves; order Passeriformes; family Picathartidae; genus Chaetops; species Chaetops frenatus. Next base: position 70,730 of record VZTR01011362.1, read on the forward strand.
AGAGGCTATCTTGTTGGCTTCCTAACTGAGAGCTAAGCAAAATCACTCTTTGTCTAAGTTCAAATTCAACTGTAACAGAAGCAACCTTATTACAGAAGATAATTTTTTTGTAGTTCCTGAATTCAGAGCCATGTTATTATTTTAATTTGTAATACATTAATCTATTGTAGAAGGCTGCAGTATATTAATGCTTTCTGAAGTCACTTGTTCCATGCTAGCTGCTGCCAAGGGACAGTGTGGACTTCGCTATATTGCATGAGTCCTGTTTCTGGATCCTGCTCTGACTTCAAAGTAATAAAGAACTTATATGGAATAATTTGAAAACAGTCAAAAGAAATATAAGTTGTTGCTTTCTCTTTTGGCATTTGTTTGCTAGAATTAATAGCCTAGGTCATTACCATTGAATTATCTTTAGCCCTGTTACAATTATATACTGATAGATGGGTGAAGCTGTACATCTGGTACCTGTTGCCAGTGAGGACTGTCAGTGATACTTGAAGGACAATCTTAAGTGCTCTGAGTATTGAGATCTGATTCTTAAATTCAGCTTGTTACATGAAGTGCCATGATACCACAATACAGAGTTCTGATTAACTTTCCAATACTGGTATGGCTTTGTTTTTTGAGATCAAGCTATTTGTATAATTATTTTGAATTTTTCTAAAAATCTAGCAAACTATGTGTTGGAAACACTTTAATTTTTGACAGATTACAGGTTCTGTTCTTTGCATTTTTGTTTGCAAACATTGTGTTTGTTAGAATCACTTAATGTAAATCTCTGTCCATAAACTTTTTAAGCTATGTGGTGTTGTTACTAAGAGATACCTACACCAGTTAGTGTGTGAGAACTGATTAAAAATAAATTATCAGCATTCCTAGAAATGCATGACTGTTATAACCTACTTTTAGTATCTTCAGAGTCTAATTATGCCTTCCGGTAATGCTCTTTCAGCCTTGGTTAGATGTATAAATAAAACCCCCAAATTTAGCTGCATGCTGTCATTCTGAGGTTAGTAAATTGCCAGGTTGTTGTGTATACTGAGTATCAAGGCAAGTAACTTTCCTGCTGCATTAAATCATTTATCCATTTTGAATATCTTAACTGTGTTTCTCTTATTAGGCATGCTGAGCAGATGGGATGATAGTCAAAGGTTTTTATCTGATCACCCATATCTTGTATGTGAAGAAACATCTAGGTATCTCATGTTGTGGTGTTTTCATCTAGAAGCTGAACAGGTATGAAGATGTTTAAACCTTTAGAATCACAGATTTTCCCACTTGCATAGCAGAAAGGTGTCCAACTTCATTAGCGGTTTAACTTTTCTTCCAGCCCTCTCTACTTTATTAATTGTGCATTGTCACATTTATGTCTAGTTATAGCTAATTATGAGTCCTCTTACTTCTGTAAGCATCAGTTCACATCTGCTTAGGAACTGGAGCAAGAGGAAATTCTGCTGACTTTTAGAAGTATAGTACAGGAAACTTCTTTAAATCAGAACTTCCACTTTTTTTTTCTTTTTTTCAGAAAAGAGCTCTGATGGAACAAGTAGCACACCAAGCAGTTGTAATGCAGTTTATTATAGAAATTGCCAGAAGCTGCAATGTGGATCCAAGGGGATGTTTTCGTCTCTTTTTCCAAAAAGCCAAAGTAAGTCAACTTGGGTAATGTGAGAAACTCTTGATATGGTACAGGAGACCATTGTTTTAGAGAGGGTTTCTTCCTAAGCATATGAGGCTAAATAATTTGTTGACTGATTTAGGCTTATGGGAAGGTGTTTTGTTAGCAGTTAATTTCTAGACAGAATACTTCGTTATAATTCCAGTTCTGAAAATGAAAGCTTAGTGGATTTTGCTTGTTGCCGGTGGAAAGCAAGATGCAGCAGGAGGACAGCAGGTGTGTTACAGACAAGTAATAACTAAGTAACAACAGCAAACACAGACTAGTCTTAAACTGCTCTGACTTTTGACTAATTACACGTGTTTTCAAAGTGTAGTTATGTATTGTCACAACCTTTCCTTTCATCTGTCCTTTACAGTGGGGCAGATATATAAAATGGTGTCCCTTTCTCATGACTGAAGTAGGGCAATCCAGAGCTGTGCAGGAAAATGGTAGGAAAACTGAAACTGTGATTTGCTGTAGACCGTGTTCAGTTGTTCAAGACTCTAATGGATCTTAATATTACCTAAATGAGTGTAGTTAAAATGTGAGTTAGTTTGTGCTTTACTTTTGACCAAAGGGCTTCAACAAGCACTTGTTCTAAGGATACCTTCAGAGTTGGAATAAATGAAAGGCTAAAATTAGATTTAGTGTTACATGTTCTCAGATAAATCAGTTACTTTATTTGTGCATATAAATGCTATAGATTGTCTTAAAAAGAAATTTACCTGAAATGTAACTTTAAATTTAGACTAACGTTATTCCTGAATTGTTCAAAGTTCTTATTCCCCAGAAGGCGTAACATGTCATTACTGCATGGATTTTTTTCAGCACTGTGTATGCTTACAATTCAAAAGTAAATTTGGCTGAAGAATAAATATTCCATTTTTCTCTTTGCAGACAGGGGAAGGCTACTTTGAGGCCTTTAAAAATGAACTTGAGGCATTCAAGACGAGAGTGAGAATCTGGTCACAATCACATGGCTTTCAAACTATGTTACTCCATGATCTCAATGTCAGTCCTGGTTGTGTGGGAGAGTGGACATCTTTTTTACAGGTAGGTTTATTATTTCTAAAATTTAATTCAAGCAGGATTAAGTTCTGCGTAGAGAAGCCGTACCTTTCTGAGATATAAAGAGGATTGTTTCTTGCTAGTGCTTGGGATATATCATGCAGTTTTATTAATACACCAGGCATATATGGGCTTCCTTTTTACTTGCTGGAATTCACACAGCATCAGCATAAGGTCGAAAGTGTATGTTTGTTCAGTGCCTTTACATTTTCATGCCTAAAATAAACACTGCATGATAAAACCAATCAGCTTCTAGAATTATATTCCAAATCATCACCAGGAGCAGTGTAAAATCACAGAATCAGTCAGGTAAGTCAAAGAATCATAGAATGGTTTGAGTTGGAGGGGACCTTAAAGATCTAGTTCCAAAGTTTTTTACAGTTTTTTACAGTTCCAGTTATGGCCACATTCTGGAATGAAGAAACAACTTAGAAGATTGTAAAAAATTATTTTCTAGGAAAGGAGTCACAACTGAGGGTACTTTTTTTGAAATAATTTGATTAAAGTACCTCTCAGATGTAAGATCAGACAGCTGAATTTTATGTAAATGTGCAGTTAGGTGCTAGAAATATTAAGACCAAATACAAGCTATGCTATCAAATTTTAAAAATTCTTGACACAGTGACATAATACTGGTTGATGATGTTCTCAGACCTTATTTCCTTTCTATTGTAAATTTGTCTCATCATAAGAGGAACAATGCAAACAGTCTTCTCTGTTTCTTTCTCACTGTTTCTCCCTCTATGGAGACAATTACAGAGCATTAAGCTGTCAGTTTTTCATCTGTTGCAGAACACAGGAGATCTACAAGGTTCCATAAACACAGATGTCTGCAGTTTCAACTCTGTGATACAAAGAGATGAAGAAGAATCCAAAATGATGGACACATTATAGTACTTTTAAGACTGAGGCCAAGTATTCTTACTTCCCCTTTGGTTTTTTTTTTTCGTTTTTTTTCCCCAAAGAAACAAACATGGCTATTTTCTTGACACTTATTTTTCTGGGTACTGCACTTTATTTTTCGTGTCAGATTTTTGTTGGTTTTGTTTGGTTTTGGAGGGGGGAGGGACTTTGAAGGATGAGTGATTAAGAAAAAACTTGTAATATTGTTTGAAATGTGCTGCTAGGTTTTTAGTTGTCCTTGAAGAGCAGGGTTCTTACATTGCCGAATGTGAAACTGGATGTGTTTTCTGCTACTAACCTTGCCTTTCATGACTTTAGAAATTAAACATCTGCACAAATACAATGTTTACAAGAAGCAGCAGATTCTTGGTAGAATCTGCTATTGTCTTACTACAGATGTGGATATGTTTTACTCTGAATATTGGAGATTGCAACTGTATTCATGCTACCTTGCTGACAGTATAAGCTCTCAAATTTGGTTATCACTAATAGCAATAAATCAGTATCTGGTATCAGTATTTCTGATCTGAATGGATTAGATTAAAACACTGGCTTTCTACCTCTACTAAGGGGATTTAAATGTTATATTGTACTTTCATTAAACATAACTTGGTTTACTCCTAAGACATAAGCAACACTTTGTTTGCAAATGAGTGCTGGATTGTGTGATTCTCTTCTTGCTCATCAGGCTAACTTCAGATTATTTTTTTAAAACCAAGTCTTGTTATGGCAGAAGTAGCTGATGGAGGAAACTTGAGGTACAAAGGTTAGGCTAAGACCTCAGTTATGTTACAGGTCATATAGGATGAGGTGTCATGCAGTGTTTGAAAGGTACTTAATAGGCTATTCAGCCAAACTGGGTTTCTGACACTATCAACTCAAACATCAAGTAAAAACCATTAAAAATTTCTTGTTTAAGAAGCTGGAAATCCAAATAGATTTTCTAGACCAGGCCTTCCACAGAACCTTGCACTCTAAAACTCTACTATGCTTTTCTAACCTGCTGCTATTACAGCAGGTCTGTCTTTAAAAATGTATACTGCAGTTGAAGACTAGCAAAGACAGCTTATGCCTCAGATAATTATATCTGTACACATTCTCCATCCATTACTGAATTGTTCTGATTGTATTGCATGTAAGGTCTGGAAGGCATATTGATTTCAAAAGCTCAGTGATCACAGCTCACCTCCAGTTTTTAGTTCAGGCAAAATAGCCCCAGGCAGTGCCACAGGCTGGGGCAGAGTGGCTGCAAAGCTGCCCACAGGAAAAGGAGCTGGGGGTGCTGGTGACAGCAGCTGGACATGAGCCAGGCTGTGCCCAGGTGGCCAAGAAGGCCAATGGCATCCTGGCCTGTGCCAGCAATAGTGTGGCCAGCAGGACCAGAGCAGGGATTGATCCCCTGAACTCAGCATTGGTGAGTTCAACTCAAATCCCATGTTCAGTTTTGGGTCCCTCACTGCAAGAAGGACATAGAGCTGCTGGAGCATGTCCTCAGAAGGGCAATGGAGCCAGGGATGCAAGTCCTGTGAGGAGAAGCTGACAGGTGAGGTTGTTTAGGCTGGAGGGGCACATTATCACTCTCTGCAACTCCCTGAAAGGAGGGTGTAACCAGGTGGGGATTGGCCTTTTCTTGCAGCTAAGAAGTGACAGGACAAGAGGAAATGGCCTCAAGCTGTGCCGGGGAGGTTCAGATTGGACATCAGAAGGACTTTCTTTACTTAAAGGATTGTCAGGCATTGGAATGGACTGCCCATGCAGATGGAGTCACCATCCCTGGAAGAGTTCAAGAAATGACTGGACATGGCACCTAATGCCATGAGTTATTTGGCAAAGTGGTGAAAGTCAAACTCAATGATTTTGGAAGTCTTTTCCAACCTTAATGATTCTATGATTCTGTGAAGTAGAATCCAGTAATTTTCAGCTTTGTTTACAGCCAAGACACAGAAAAGTCTAAGTCTGCAGAGTATTAGTACCAATGCAATAGCAGATCCACTCATAAAAGTAGCTTTCCATATGATTTCTGCTCTCTAACCTTCTTCTGCAGACAGACTGAAGATAAAAGAGCAAGGAATGCTGTCCCACATGCAGACTGGAGATAAAAAAATACAAGCTTCTGCATCTGGTTAAGTTTGACAGATACTCCAGAAAGGATTAGTAAACACTGCCTCCTCCTTAATAATTAGTTAATTATTAAAGGAAACTTAAAGAAAAACAAGTAATTTCAGGTTGTTTTTTAACGGAATGTTTTATGCAAGGGTAGTAAGGGCAATGTAGCACAGTGACTTGAAACTGCTACCCTTAGCAGTAGAGCCATTCATGTTACACAGTAGAAGTAATTTTTTAAGTTTCTAAGGGGATAAAACTGGATGATGTAGAAATAAGTGTCAAATAATGAGATTCCCTCCCCCTGCTCCTTCTGTCTCACTGAAATTTATGTATTCTGACAAAAAAAGAATTTCACTGTTTTATATGGAACTCAAAATGTAAAACTACAATCAGCAAATGAGGGTTTCTCACTGTAATAGGTAGACATTTCCTCAAGAGGACAGTATAAGGGGTCAAGCTTCTTGGAAAGCTTTCTTTAAATGAAAAGAAAACTGAGTCTGGTGATAGCTGCTACTTATATTATTCATTTATATTAAGGAGAAAACTTTACGAATTCTACAATTCTCTTTTTAGACTAAATGTGTCTCGGTATTCATAATGCTAAAACTGGATGTGCAGATGCAATCCAAGGTATGTCCACACCCCATCTCTGTAGCTGTTTACAGTCACTGCTAAAGGAGATTTGAACCTGCATTGCTAGGACACAGCTACTTCAGACATTACCTAGACAGAGTTGTTTGTTCCTCAGATTTTGCTGACTCTTGAAACTCCCACTCTGGTGAGCATTAAAAAAGGGAGGGGAAGATTCACTGAAAAGTAGCAATGTCTGCATTCCCTGAGCTGTTAAAAAGTGTGTACTGTGGAGGTTTGCATTTCCAGTTATCTAGTGAATAAACATAAGAGCTGGTCCGAGACAAGAATCTCATGAAAACAAGTCCAATTGCTACAACAAAAATTGCTACAGTAATATGCCAAAGTTAATATTTTGACCACTGGAAATCATGGCACTGGCATCAGTGAGCACTTGTTTTCAAAGACAGAAAAGACACATTCACTGGTCAAAATCCAGTTACAGCTTTACCAGATTGCACTTGATCTGTTCAGTATCTGCTGCCTTTTTACTGATAAAGTCTTACAGGGTCACACAAAGACAGAGGCTTTACCAAATGTATTAGACATCATTGAAACTCCATATCCCATGCCTGCAAGATAGTTGCACTGAGGGCAGAAATATAAACATAATACTTGCTTAGATAATTTGCCCTGGTACTAAGTGTAATTTATGCTGAGCAAAATCAAGTCGCATCTGTGCAAGCAAACATGCAAGAAGCTAATCCTTCCATAAGATCAATTTCCATACACACCAGCTCTGGAAAATGTCTTTTTGCAGACTGGTAGTCATGGTTCTTCACAGCTTCTGGCTAGCTCCACGTATTCAAGAAATGTTTTCATGTCCTTGTCATTGCTTCATTTACTGAGTAAATCAGTGTGTTTTCAAATTAACCTGTATTCTGAAATGTGTTTCCTTCACCAGTTGCAAACGTATTTTCCAAAGAAGAGACTAGAGTACCTGCTTTTGTTAAAGACGGTGTATTTTTAAAATTAGGTATATTTAATATAAAAAAATACAGCATTAAAGTGATAATCACAGGCAACAAAATTTTACCATAATGTAAGTTAGAGGACAGCATTGGACTTAATTATTGATGAGTCTGGTAGGCTACTTGGACAAATCCTTGATTGCTGAATCTCATGTAACCCAGAGTGAGCTATGACAGATGAGTTCGGCCTATTTTCACCTGGGGATGGCAGCATCTTTCTGGCTCACATCTGGCAACTTGGTTTGAAGGAAAGCATAGATATGTGGCCAGATGTTATTGGTTTCTGTTCCAGAAAAGGATTTCAATAACCCTTTTTTCCTAAGGAAGAAAAAGAAGAAAGCATTACAGATGTCAAATTGTTTAATTGTTCCAAAATCTCCACCTCACTTGAACATTACCCTGGCAGCAGTGGGAAAATATTCATGTGATGTAACACCAAGAACAGCTGTAGCATTGGAAATGCAGGCTGGGTGTTCATTACAACCTGTTGACCGCAGACGGCTGTCTGCAGAGCACTTAATCACAAACAGGGTAAAGATAAGTAGCAATGTCATCACATAGCACAGGCTGTACAGCCATTGTCCAGATGACTGTCACTAGCCCAGGTACTACAAGCTTGCACCTCGTGGATCAAAGAAAGTGCATCAGGACAAGCAAAATAACCAGGCAGAAGTAAGTTATTCCGAAGTAGTTGTAGGAGCTAGTTTTATCTGTCAAGTGTGTTATTACCAGTAATAACAATAGCTTAGGCATCTGTCTTACTGTGGTGCTGTGAGGCATTTTCACTTCAGAAATCTAACAAAATCAGGAATATCATTGTCAAGCTATAAAAACTTTTTTAAAACTTAACCACACCAAAGATGGAGCTTCTAGTTTTCTACTCAACAGTCCTGGAGGAATGCAATGAAGGGTGGTGAATATGAAAATACAAGAAAGGACAATCAGTGATGGTGTCAGAGTCTGATTTCTTTGTCTAAGCAAGCTAAGACTAAACTCTACATGGTGACCTACATATCTATCTATTAGCAGTATGATACTTGCAGCTTTACATTAAGAGAAACATTGTGTATAATTTTGACTCTTAAAAGAACTAGTAATTTGTTTTCATTCCACAATGCAGATGACAATTCTGAATTAGCTACTTATTCCCAAAGAGTCTTGCTAGCTGGGTCTTATCATAGTCCTGTTCTTAGAACAGCCACATCTAAATCCTCATCAAGTTTCTCTGTTTGTGTATCACTTCTTGACCCATTGCACTTGTTAGAAGAGCTTCTACTTATACATCCAGAAAACAAAACTCTGTAAATTCTTGCCAAAAAAAAAAAAAAGTAACTGTCTCGGTTATTTCAGCCACCAGAGCTGTTGTTGCCCAGAACAGTACTATGATGTATTGAATAATGCACAGGATTCTTCGTAAAGCCAAACATGGCTGGCTGCAGTGACAGGCTATTTTACCACACAGGTTCCAGAAGGTCTCATACAACAGTGGAAAACCATACTCATTCTACTGGGTTGATTTCTTACTGAGTTCATGAAAGCTGCACAGCTAGTCACACCACACTCACTATTGTGGCATAATATAGTTTGTAACGGGAGAGATCTGTTCCTCGCTATGCTAATGCACAGTAAGGTTCTGGAATGTGGAAGAACAGATTTTACTACTTACCGGTAATATTCCAGAACAGGTTTTGTTTGTGCATCATAAGCCCGCAGCCTCTTGCTGACAGTCTCTGGCTTGTCATCGTCGCGCTGAACAAGCGGCTCACCGGTAATGTCGTCAATGCCCTGAGCATGGTTAAAAGCAAACACTGGAGTATACTTCTTACTTCTGTTTAACCATGCTTTGTGTGATTTCCTATTTAAATTATCATCAGCTTCCACTTAATCAGGGTGTAGATTTCTGCTTATAAAGAGAGAGGCTGCTGCCTGTGTTCTTATCTGGAATGTAAGTTGTTGACTTTCCAGTAAAACAGTCTGTCAATTGAAATTTCTGAGTATTGCCAATGAATATTAGATCATAGCAACTTGACTAATTTTTCCTCTGGAGCATTTGTAGAATATGGGGACTATATAGACAAAACCTTCATGTATAAAGGAAAACAACACTGTCGGTAATACGTTCCTGCATAACAAGCAACAAGAGACAAATTGGACCTTCATCTGACAATACTAAAATGGGCAAAGGAGTTAATGGCCATTTGATTCTAGGTTGCAAAATGGACGAGTCAGCATTTAGCAACAGCTGTACAAAAAATGGCTGTGAGTCAAGAGAAGTTCTCTACAGAGGTAGGGACCTAACGTGTGAACTTTTGTTCCTACTAAGCATGTAAGCATTTTGCTGGTCTATTAAGATAATAGAGACAACTGTGTTTCACCTGTTTAGCTCTATTCCATGTTTTCACTTCAAGTATTGCAGTCCACTGTGTTGTGGTAAGTCTGCTAATTAGTGAAAGGTAAAACAGTTCCTAAAAGCAAAGCTCTGGCAGCTGAAGCCTACTCTGGAAAGTCTGATAATTCTCTCTTCCATCTTGCCTGTGCTCTTCTGCAATTGAAAATGACCATGATTTTAAACACCTTGTTTTAAACAAAACAAAGGCAGTATTTTCAGTTGCTCACTTCCAGTGCTTACCTGGTATTTCAAGCTGGCCTCTTTTCCTGCAACATTGAAATCCAAAAACTACAGGGCCTGCTGTGCTTCTGATGTAACTTAATAGAGCTTCCAGGTGAAATGTGATGCCACAACAGCTAAGTTATTTAGAGTTAAGGATGAAATACAGTTTAAGCTGAGTTGCACTAAAGCAAATCCTTGTTCTTAAAAAAAAAATAAGGTAACAATGTACAGTCTTTATCTTCAAGCTCCTCTTTAGGATACCTCAAGCCGTAAGCTCCTAAATCTGTTGAAAAGCTTCCCTGACTTTAAAGTTTCTACAATCAGTTTTGCAGTACAGCAGCTCTTCCCTTGAAAATACCCATCCTGGTTAAATATAAACACAGGGAAACCATTAAGTGGATTCCTCTGACTAATGGGTTGGTGTTTCCTATACATAAAGCATGACTCCTCTGGAGAAAGGAAAAGAAAGCTACCTTGTGGGCTGTACAGGCTGCAAACAGGCTCAGACCATGCCAGATCCTGTGCTAGTGCCAGGCAGACAGTATTCCAGATCAGTGAACGGCTTTAACAAGACCATACACAGGGGACAAATATGTTGTCCACCAGCTTGAGGTTCTACTAGGACACTAACATACCCTCATACCAGCAGGGTGTTACCAGAAAGATTCTGTGCTCCCAAGAAATGAAATGAGCCTTTTCCTTCTGAGCTGCTGTGTTTTGAAACAACACATGCAAACAATATTTCCTGCAGCTAGCAAACACAATGGAGCACTTATTTAGTGCCAACACCAATGCATATTACTTACCTGCACTTTGGGAGGACTGAATTCAAGATTGTAGACTCTGCCACTGGCAGGGTGGATCCAGCGTGCTGTAAGCCGACACTTTATGGTCTCAAATGGCACGTCTAGGTCAATCACAGTGTCTATGTGACATTCTTTATCGAGTGCTTCTGCCTGAGCAACTGTTCTGGGGAAACCTTGTTAAAGGAAAAAACATAAAATTACAAAAGCAGAGTTATAGCAAAAATTACCTGGACTGAGTCATTAGATAAAATAATTCTTACACAGAAAAAAACCCCCAAAAAGCACTGTCATATTCTAAAAAGATTGAAGAGACAACAGGTTTTCTGATATCTTTCAGTGTGTCATGGCATTTTAACTTGTTAAATGCCTCCGAGCTTTCAATTTTTCATTTCAGTTAATCATATTCCCAAAAATGCAACAAATAAGTGCAAAAGACCCCATATTCATATATACCACATACCACTACACTGCATAAAAGCACTGTATACACATTTGGAATAATAAAAGCTCCAATGGAAAATTTCACGCAGAAGTTAGAACAACCTGGAAACATTTGTGACATCTCTTACTTTCACAGCCATGTAAGTCTGGCTTAAGATGGTGATCATTACAAACCTGTCCTATTCAGTTGCAGTATGCCAACTGTATTTATCAGAGGCAGTCCAGGATTTAGAAGGTTTCTAAAAGTTTTAGTGTATCAAACTGTCCTCAGATATGATGACTGTGAGAACCCTTAGGATGATCAGGAACCTGTCTCTTTACTTCAAAGACACTGCCTTTTCCCCCATGAACTCTGTGGCTCCCTACTCTATGCCTTAAACTATTAGACAAATCTAATGGAACTTAGGAGGGGTGCAGTAGGAACAAAGAACAAGAAAGCCAAGTTCTCCACAAAGGATTTGAAATGAAAAATTGAGCACAAGACTTTTCAGTGGTCAAAGCTACTGCAGAACATTCTATTGCATCCTATGTTCAGTGGGACAATTCCTCTCCTCAAAAAGCTCATAGTCTCATGTTCTTCAGTAGTTTGTAATTTGCATCATACTGTACAAGTAAACTTCTCCATAAAGGCATGTAAAGATAGGTACAAGCTTAAGAAAGCCTTGCATAACCTTCGTTGATCTGTCCATTGCATGAGTAAGGAAAAACATTACAAGAAGATATATTTGATTAACTCAGACCAAGTGCTTGCTTGTGCATTAAGTCTCTTGCACCTGGTTTGCATCACAGTCATGAGCTGCCCTCATCCTATTCCTCACACATTCACATTATCTCATGGAAGCACTTCTAAATGTTAAGAGTACAGGAAGAGCCAGGTCTTCAACCCTGCTGTTGAACACTGTTTAAGAATTGCTGTTCTTTTTTACTATGAGCAGTCACCATGCTTCTGAGTTACGCAGCTGGAAAATGAGAAAGTTCCTCAACAAATTTAAGCGCCTTAACAAAAACATTTCATTGAAATTGAACTGGCATTTTATACATAGTGTTTTCTCAATAAAGAAAAAGATCTGCAAGACATGATAAATTATGAAGATTCCAGGAACACAGAGAAAAATGCTCCAAATTATACAGCACATAAATCTAGATGGATTATACCCACATAGACTCAGACTGCTACACCTGCTATGACTCTAGAAGCCACCAAAATATCATAAGGCAGTAAATGGGTATTTGGCTAAGTGAGCATTCAAAGCAGTTCAGCAACTCTGATTTGAGCTAGCTGACCCTGTCTGTTTGTTCTGCATTGCAGTTACCAAACTAAAGGTTTCGGGTTAACATATTTCAACAGAACAGTGCTGCTCCTGCAAAGCCCATTATGCCAGAGCTATCCCTAGTGTCATTCACTGAGTCTCATTACAAATGCTGATGCAGACAAAATTTCTGCTCCAAAAGTTTAAAGGTAGAAGCACGTTAACATGCAGCAGAAATTGATTTATTCTCTTATGGTCTCAACACAATTGTCCTGCTGAGAGCTGCCAGTGGACACAGCTATACTGCTACACATCCAGACCAACAAGACTGGAACTGTGGGTACACAGAACCTGGAACTAAAGAAAAAACCCCAATATCTGTCATTCTTTGCTTTATTGTTTGGGTTTCATTGTACTGTTCACAGTAGGAATGAAGCCTTTATCTCAGAGAGGAACCCAGCTGTGAGTAAAGCCACCAGAACAGATCACTGTACGTAGGAGCAACTATAATAAAGCACTGAGGGACAGAGACTACTGTGGATTTTTCACTCCCTCTAAATAGAAGCCACACCAGTAACTTTTTTTTTGTTTTATCTACTGAGACGTGTTGTGACTAGAGTCCGAAAAAACAAGCATCCAGCCTAGACAATCTTTTTTGTGCTGGGCATCCAACTGTACTCCTATGGGCTGGAATAACAAGAGCCATCCTGTTCATGAAGACAGCAGCAAATGCATTTTCTCTCTAGTGTGAATGCTGAAGCCATGAACTGCAAAACAGTTCACTCTGGAGAACAGAACAAAACAGCAAATGACGGGGACCTTTTAGGGCAATTGAGCAATGGTTTTTATTACACTTCACACTGCTGCAGTACTTCTCCATACTTACCTTTTACTGCATCACATTCCTACCTTGCTATTTAAGTAATTCCAAAGCCCCATCCTTCAAAGGTTTGCCATTCCCCAAGGACTTTAATAAGAAAAGACTTTTAAAAAGTAACTTCTCAATTCATATTTTAATGGGGAAATATCATATGAATTATCATAAAAAATACCAGAATTGTCAATTTTGAATTTTTTTCTGGAATGTCGAACTACCCTTTTTTAGCATGAGTTAAATATCCCTGTAACGTTCTGAAGGCAGGATATACCCAAAGCATTTGTCATCCAAAGAAACTGGGGCAAACTATCTGCTGAAAGTTTTCACAACAATCTGGCAACCAGTGACCAAAGCAGTCTCATGTTTTCCAGAGCAGATTTTCCCTCCATATACAGTGATATCCAACATGATAACTTACCATCCAATAGCCAGTTGTACTGGTCTAGACCTTTTATCTCATTCAACATTAGTTGTGTCATGATGTCATCTGGAATAAGCTGCCCTTGATCAATGTAGGACTTGGCAAGGATTCCCACTTCTGCAAAAGTAAAAGTTGCATTACACTATCTCTGACCTCCAGCAAGTGAAAAAAAGCCCACAAGCCTGCAAAATAAATTGTTTTGATCAGGGTGACATGGAAAAGTTGTAAACAAGACGGACAGCATCCTTGACAAAATTGAAAAACGGATGATCAACTAGGATCTGACCATGCAAATATATCTGTCAGAGTAATTTGATCCACCTGTAGTTTACAGACAGCAACAAGGCAAAACACACCCCTATCCTCACAGCGTCCGAATAAGTTTACTAGTATGTATTTGAAATATGAAACTCCAAAAACTAAAGTGAGGAGACACCATCAGCCAAGAGTCTTCAAAGTAAGAAATATAAGGGATACAAGTTTATTAAGATATCAGCCAGAGACTTCTGAAAAGAAAGCTATTTTCTCAGCTTAGAGGCTAGCTACTAACTTACACTTGGACTTCATTACAAAGAATGCGTTTGGCATTTAAGAAAGCAATCTGCAGTGGAGCACATTTGCCAGATATGTATTTTCATGATTACTAGAGTTGTAAGAGGATGTTTATAGATATTGTACACTATTTATGGGAGCACACAGACACTAGTATTTTCTCATGGAACCAACTAACCTTTAGTACTAGTCATTTATCCCACTGGCTCACTAAAATTCCATCCCTGCATCATAGTTCCAGTTATCACACTCCTACGTGGCAGGCAGTAGCGTGCTGTAGTTCACCCAGATCATGGGTATAGCCAGGAAGAAATTCAGTTGCCTAGGTTGTGTCCTAGGCCCAAAGTTTTCATATCTTTCACTTATAAAACAATTACCCAATTATGTTAAGTCACCCAGAACAGCAGCTAGACAGGTTTTATTGTGGATCTGCAGAAGTCTTTACTTGCAGCCAATTCAGATCTAGTCACAGAAAACTAAACAGAAGAGAAAATGAGATGGACTGACATACCCACACAAGATAAAACCACTTTCAGCATAGAACAATGCCAAATGCCAGTCCCATCACATGGAATGTGCAACAGGACAGAGGCCCTTCTTTCAGATGTGGCAACTGAAAAATAGTACATGCCCTCAATTAATGCAAATAAATAATTGCAAAAAAAATTTTGGTTATGAGAAGAAAAAAAAAAAACTGTAAAGGAACAATTTCCCCTTACTGCCTGTTCACATCGGTAGTCAGGCTTTGAAAAGTATGAAGACCATTTAGAAATAGGCACTATGCACTTTGGCCAGACTTCAAATAATGATCACTGTATGGAAAAGAGTCAGACTGTGGCGCCTGAGTCCTGCAGCACATCACAAACTGGAAAGAAGGTGACTGTCTGCCTGGGTACAAAGTGTCTCTTCCCTACCTCCCCTCTTCATACCTCTTTTGTTATTCTAGTGTGCTTTGAACCATGTACCTTGCAAAAGTAGGTTGGGAGAAGAAATAAATCATGTCTAGATAGTTTAATGTGTACTTGATGCTTGGCTCTGCTACTGATTTATGTTGCACCATTGCTCTAGCCACAATGATCTAAAAATATGTGCAAGGCAAGGTTCAATTGGAACAATTCTAACTTACTTTGGAAAGACTCATGAATTTTTGGGCTCCAGAAAGATTTAAAATATGGCAAACTATTATTAGACAAACAGAGTTTGAAAAATGCTGCCTTTTCCCCTTCTCTGCAGAACTCAGGTCATTTAGAAAGCCACTATTACGGAAGGAAAAAAATAGACATAACCATACTCAAATAGTCATACATTAGGACAAAAAGTTGCTACACTGGATCGTAGCTTTTTTCTTTCCACCTCTGGTGTTTGGAGTGGGATTTTATAGGGTTTTGTAGGTTTTACTTAGTTCTGGGTTTTTTCAGGTTGGTTCTGAAAACACTACAGGCATGGTAATCTTCAGAATTACAGGTGACACAGGTTTCTTTCCTTTTAGGTGATGACAGGTATCTATGTTTCATGGTTTTACGAAAGGTTGGCATGTTCTAACCACATTACAGCAATCAAGCTCTAGTCATTATCAGACAATAATTACCTTAGTGTTAGAGAGGTGGTCACAGGCTCTCCACTGTCCAGCAGAATACGATAATAACTGCAAATTTATAAGGACACTCATCTTCAACAGGACTTCTCAAGAGTTTCCATTTTCACAAGACAGCAAATGCAAAATTTGTACTATATAACTACTGTTAACTATCCCTAATTTTCCAAGGGCTTTAACTGCCCATCTTAGTGTAACTCAATTCCCAAAGAACTGGAAATTGCATGACTCTTCAATTATAATAAAAATTCATTAATCTTTGCCTTGACTGGACTTCTCAATGTTCTCTGAGTTGCCTCTCAGTTGTTCTCCTATTTTCAGTGGTCCTGCTGCCTTATACTTCATCTCAACGCTCTGGAAACCATTTCTGCAACTAGTGACTGACTTTCAATGAAATTGCAAGAGTTTCATCTGGGTTTACTAGTGAATGAGGAACTCTGTAGCAGATTCTGGTAAATTCTGCTTTAGCTAATTTAGAGCAAACTTCACCTCTTAAACTGTCCACTGACTTCTTTCTGCGTATTCTGGGTTTTACTGTGCTTAACTTCCATTTCACACATTTGCTCTCCTTCCCAGTCTTTCATCTGTCCAACCCACCTAGAACTCTTTGTGTAATCACTTCTCTCCATCACTTCAGGCTCCCTCCTCAATTCAAGCAATATGATATTTCCACTTGCAATTTCCTTTCCTCACACAACCTTCAGCATGATTCTGGTGCTCTATGGTCTTGCGCAAAACCTGAAGTATTTAGTAAACATTGTAAACTTCAAAGCACTTGGTAAAATAACACATTTCTTTCATTTTTTTGGAACGGCCACCCACCAGGTCTACGCTGAAAGTTCGTAAGAGAACAGTTTTGTGACCCTCTGTAAATAAAAACTTACGATTGTGCAACCAAATAGAAATAGCATGAGTATAATCAGGTACGCCTGTGCAGGTGTGCTCCTGGAAAATTCTTAACTTAAGGATACCAATGATAGTGAAGTCACTCACTGTACCAAAGTCATTATCCTTACTGAACAAACAGAATTTGTGTGAAGACATGGAAATTATATCACAACTGTTTCAGCTTAAAACATGCTTATGAATATCCTAAAACTAAGACTGCCAGTTACCTAAGCATAATACTACAGTGATACTCACAAGTGAATGTAATATTCTACAGCTTGAAGTTGCTGGAAATAATAATATTCTCACTTCATAATGTCCAGCCTGAGATGGTTCTTACCAGGTTTTTCACCCCACCATATAGAAAAGCAGTTGTGGAAGTCAGGACGGAGCCTTCCATCATTGCAAAAATCCACCAGAGAAAGGGACTGCAGTATCTCAACTGAGGCCAGAGGTCAAGTTAGGACTACACAGCAAGAATAATTCATATCTTTAGCTAGTATAAGCATCACTGTATGTAAACATAGACCATGACTTAATCATTATATGAACTCATAAGGCAATAATAGTTTTTAAAGCTATGAAGTTTGAAAATTTTGCCCATTGGTGTTTTTTTTTTTTTTTTTTTTTTTTTTTTTTTTTTTTTTTTTTTTTTTAAACACCATT
>VZTR01011362.1:88179-106249 GCA_013400775.1 Chaetops frenatus
TTGAAAGCACCACTATGTTATACCTGCCAGCTCAGGTATAAGCTTGATTTTGGAATAGCTGTTAACACTTCTAGGTACCTCTACTTCTAGCCATCAAATGAAGATCTGAAAAAGTCCGATTGCTCAAAAACCCTCCTCTTGCCCTGCCTGTTAAAAAATGTGAATATTTTTCCCTTTTAAGATGCTTCCAGCTCTAGAAACCTTGAGAAACTATCAGAGCTATTAGAAACGAAAACCACTGGGTGCTTGCAAAAAGCACCCAAGACAAGGAAACAATGAGGTGTAACAAAACCAGGAAAGCAGGATGACCCCGGATAACCCCGTTCACCTTCATGAAGAGGCTGGCAAGTGACAGCGTACGGAGGACCCACGGCTGCAGATATATGAGGCCCACTTCAGTGGCCTCCGGCCTCCAGAAGAGCTGTGTGAAGTCACCCAGCCTCTGCCTGGGAGGGCACACAGAGGTGGGACTGGGGAGCAGAAAACCCCCTTAAAGAAGCGCCCTCCCTTCCCGGAGGGGGAAGGGAGGGAAGGAGCGGGGCTGGGGGCAGGAATTTGTGCTGTGAGTGTGTGTCCTTTCCCCGGAGCGGGGCTGTGTCAGGCGGAGCTCCCGCAGGGGTGCGTGGGCACCGCTCTGGCGAGGCAGTGGGGGGGAAGAGGGATCCCCACCGCCGTCCCCATTCCCACCTGTCTTCTTCTGCATGTTGTCCCTCAGCAGGTCGCCGCTGGAGAGGTGCTTCACGCCGAAGTGCTTGATAATCCGAGCGGAGACGGTCCCTTTCCCGGAGCCCGGCGGCCCCATGATGACGGCGCGCAGCAGCGGCGGCACGACCATGCTGCTCCCGCTGCTGCTGCTGCCGCGGGCGCGCAGGGCCGCGGGGGGAGCGCCGCCTTCCCGGGGAGCGCCGCCTGGCAGCGGCGGGGAGCCCAGGCCTGTCCTCCCAGCGCAGCTCCTCCGGCTGTCAGTCAGGGGCAGGAAGAAAACATCCCTTACGTAAATGCACGGGCGGGGCAGGGAGAGATAAATGAATAACGATAATAAAAAATATAACTAAAGTAGACTTCTTAGAACGTCGGATCAGACCGCATTTAGGCATCACTGCTCAAAGCGGCCTTGATCAGCTTCCCCGCACCCCGCTCTGCCCAGGAGGCCTGTCCTGGCTGCTCTCTGAGCCGTCAGCCCTTGCCCGCTCTCAGCCACAGAATCAGAGTCCTTCAATTTGGGAAAGACCTCAAGGGTCACCGAGCCCAACAAGTAATCCAGTTTTGCCAGTCCACCCCTAAAGCATGCCTCAGACTGACACAAGTCCACCTTTTAAATATCCCCAGAAACGGTGGCTCCAGCACTTCCCAGAACTATCACAAAGATTTCCCAAACTGAGCTGGGACGTGGCTCCTTACCCGGCTGTCACCTGATGATGGGTCTGCTGACGCATCCCACTGCTGTCACTGCCCTGCCCAGGTGCCCGGAGGCTGTGGCTGACCTTGCAGCCCCCATTCACCCCCATGCAGCAGCCTTGCTCTTGCTCGTCTCTCAAAAATAAGCTCCCACTGTCTGGCAGCAGGCAGCTGCGTATTTAATGAGCTGTGCCTGAGTTTTGTTTATGATACTTGTGTGATACTCACATGATGTGATTATCACATGATTATGATGCTGTATGTATGTACTGAATGTGAACGGCTGCAGGTTGTCCTTGTTCTGCATAGTGTTCTTCCGAACACCCAGAGGTCCTTTCCCACAAATGCAATTCAGTGATTCTCGGCTACAGCAGAACACAGTGTTTTGGCTGAAATACCTGGGTGTTCACAGTCATGTCCACAGCTGGAGAAGTGAGCCTTCTTGCTAAAGGTTCTGGAGATGCTGATGGAGCTCAACCACTGTACCAGAAGGGTCACAGTGGAAAAGTGAGCAGAAAGCAGAGCTGGAGTCAAAACACTAATTAAATTCAGCTTCCTATTTTAAAATATTGTTTCATATCAATAGTCTTACACTGAAAGAAGTAAAGCCACAAGAAAATATTCAAATGGATGTTTGGTACTTCTGAACAGTAAATAAAATGGGACTATAGCCCCAAAACTCCCCAGTCAACAAAATTAATTGCCTTAACAATTAAGTAGGAAGGCACTGACTTAGCACATAGCGCTTACTATAAGCATAAATCTCAATACATTGAGAAATAAATGAACATAGTAACACCTCTATTCCAGACTGCAGTAGGACAGAAAGGGTGAAACATTCAGGGCTTTAGCAGTGTTCCCAGGACAACACTTCAGTCTGCCAAAGCACCACGGTCCTAAACAAAATTTGGCAACAAAAGCCATTTAACTAGTAGAAGCCACACTGTTTGTTTTAAGCGCCACACTTCAGAGACTTCTGAATAGCAGAAGTCCACAAAATGTGTTGATAAATCTTCCTAAAGCAAATATATGAGGAAATGGAAGGTATCATATGAAATACACATCCAGCAGATAACTAGACTTGCGAGAGAGATCATTAATCTCCAATGCCACCATGTATAAAAAGCAGCAATCGTTCATCTGCCTGGTAAAAAAGAAGCCTGAGGTTCAGCCTCTCTACAGGCCTATTGAGCAGCTCAGAACTCCAGACAGGAATGCTAAGACAATCCCTTTGTTAAAGACTATTTAGAAACCTCTCTGATCTTCGTAACAGATTCACGAGGAAGGTATGGAAAAGGACAGAAGGGCACTTCTACGCACACAAGTTCTTACTAACCTATGGCCTTTGTAGAAGTGGGTACTTAGATTACAAAAAATAGGTAGTAAAAGAAATTATTGTTACCCTTTCCTTGGCTAGCTTTCCTGAAGGCCAAACCTTGCCCTAATAGTTTTATGAATAGTTGTGACGTACTCAGAAGTGGAAAAGGAAATAATGGGAGAAATGGGTCAATAGGTCACTAGTTTGTATACAAATCTTTACACAGCTATTCTGTATTTAAAGCCATGAAGTGCTTTTTTTGGCAGCACTCATTCTGATGTTTGGAAAATGGCATTTTATCATCTTCATTCAGACTTAATTATTCACGTCTTAACAGAGTAATCAATGTTTATGTAACACAACTTGCACTGTATTCTGATTAATCTTTTTTACACATGTAGCCTACAGTTATAAATTAAAAGCTTAACTCCTGCTTAGCGAGTGTAGAAGTAACCCTCATGGTCACTGAACAGTAATCAAAATCTTGTTTCAAACAAATACAATAAACAAGCTCTCATATTACTCAGTACTTTTTCAAACATAAGAAATTCTTTGAAGAGGCTTTTTAAGCCTTAAACTGTCAAAAAAATTTCTGCCATGTGTGCTCCTTGGAGATCTAAATCCTTTCTTCTGAGTTTGATACAGAATTCCTTTAATACTGTTGGGTAACTACTTCCCAAGTGCCATACTTTGTATCAAAATGAAATGGTTACTCACACGAGGAGCAAGTTATAGTACACTGACCGGCAGAAGGTCTGGCATGGTCTCCCACCTAATTTTAATTTGGTGGGGGAGTGGACAATTAGATGGGTGAAAATCCGGCGGCAATCGAAGTGTACTGCTTAGTGTTTTGTACTCTGCCAAAAGCAGTTGATGAGTGTGCTTTTCCAGGGCCTGTCCTGGTGTCCTGTTGTGTCTCGTGTCTGTGAACAACCCCGGTAGGGGAGAGAGTGCACCCTCACCAGTTTCGTGAGTAACACCAAACCGTGTGGGCTGAGCACATCGGTTCAGGGGCAGGAGGTGGGGTTCTGCAAGAACAGGGGGAAAAGGCCCCAAGCAGGACCCTGACAAAATTCAGTACAGGCAGGTACAAAGCCCTGCACCCAGAACACACCCACTGCTTCCAACAGTGCAGGCTGGGGACTGACCAGCAAGGCAGAAGCTCTGCTGAAGGAGACTGGGAAGAACTGGTCTACAGCCAGCTAAGCACCATCCAGCATTTGGCCAGTGACATCCTGAGCCATATTAACAGGAGGGTAGCCACCACATCAGGGAAAACAGCCATCCCTTTGTATCTGGCACTTCTTAGGCCACATCTGGGCAGTGTGGCCAGTACTGGGCCCTGCAGTACAAAACAGGCACTGGTCAGCTGGGGCAGGTTTAGCAGGCAGTGACTGGGGTTGGAGAAGAGACACCGCCACAGACAGCTGGAACCATGCTTGCTCAGACTGGAGAGAAGAAGGGTTCAGGAGTACCTAATAGCAGCCTTCTAGCACCCATGAGAAGATTACTGGGAAAGCAGGGATAGGCTCCTTACCAAGGTAAGTGTCAGGACTCAGTAAGTCAGGCAGTGGAATCTAAGTATTAGTAGACTCATCTCTCACAGATTTTTAAGACCCAAGCTGGATAAAGCCCTGAGCAACGCAGTCAGACCTTGCTTTGGTCCACAGATTGGTCTACAGATCTGGATTCCAACCTGGATTTGTTAAGCAAGATACACCATTAATCATATTTTTTTTAAAAAGGCATTAAATACCAACGCAATGAAGGCTATCATATATACACAACACAGCTGAAAATTCTCCCTGCCATAAATGTATACCATCAAGAACATCTGAGGAGCAGATTTTTATTTTTTTAATTAGATATAGGTTGAAATATGTAGTACGAAATGTTGCCGTTGAACTGTTTCCTTTGAAGTACCAAACACATAACTCTTTACAAACCAAACGTGCAGAGCTGTGATTCTTTATTTAGATTTAAATAGTATTCTATTGCAGAGGGATACGACACTATCATTTTTGTGGTGTCACTCCTACCTTTATTAACAGCCTAATGAACTATTCCTCCCAGATGGCTGAGTATAGCAAATTAAAACTTATACATAGCATGGGTTTTTCCAAAACTCTGAGTTTCCTAGGAAATGTTATTCTTCAGACAGAAATTTATTGCCTGTACACCAAGCTTGTTTCACTCAAAACCTTATTTATGATGAAGATGAAACACACCTAATTTATAAAGTGAAAAATCTATTCACATAACTGAAAACCTAACAGTCTCATTCAATAATTATTTATTCAGATGTAACTATTACGGAAAGTATATGCTTATGCTAAATTACCATTATTAAGTTTTATTATTCATTATATCAAAAATTAATTGCTCCAGACACACTTCTTTGTTTCTGCCATTCTCCTGGTGCTGTGTTCACCCCTGTTCCCTCCTTGTCTAAGCCCCAAGGTCATGGTCTCACCCAGGTGAGGGGGGTGGGGTTATGATGAATCATTCGGCATCTGGAGTCCCCCACCAAGAAGAATGTCACACTGATGTTGACAGCTGCTTCTTCATCCCTCTAGGGTTCACTTGGTGTTATTTTTTTATGTTTGCCAACACAATTTTACACCTTGCTTTTTCTTCACTAGTCTGTAGCTCTACATTACATCTGAGTTTACTATATATAGTACCTTCCACATATATAAGATTGTTCCTTTGTGGTTTTTTGCTAAAGCAGTTGTGTCCAGCTGCAGGTCTGCATCCAAGAAAAGGAACAATTAATACAAGAAAAATAAATTAGCCACAGAAGGTCTGTCAAAAGTGCTCTCACAAATAAAGGAAGTGAACCAAAGCTGCAAGCAGATCAAAGAACGTTCAGACAGTGCAAATCTGACAAGCTTCTGTTTGGATGCCTTGGAAATTGAGTACAAGGCTTATGTCCTGTTACAAGCAATGGCAATATTTTGTTGCAGCCACAAGTTGATAATAATCAAATACAGAATTTTGATTATTTGAAAAACTGTTCCCAGTGGTTGTCCCGGTGTTTCTTTTGAGCTGTTTTTGGAGTTTGTAATTTTAATCCTATAAAAAGCACTCATCACAGATTGTTTAGACATCCCTCAAAATACACATAAATAGGAAAAGAAATTAAGTTCAAGTAAAAGAGAAGTTATGCAACTGTGTTTCTGAGACTGTGTGAAAACTCTTAGGAGATACGTAAACCAACAGAAATTCAGAAAAGAGTGTTATCTTTTGGGATATTTGGAGCCCCCAGACATTAGCAAAAGGCAGAGCTATTTTGGAAATTTTTATAATCACCTTTTCTGTATTATTTATCTCAAGTGATTAAAATATCAGGAGACGATCATGTTATCCAACCACTGATTAAATGAAAATTAACAATTTCCCTGAGTATTAAAGGTAATCCAGTGATAGCTTTACATTTTGAGGTTAAATTATAACAACTGCCCAGATCATGACATGTATACATCTCTGAAGTGTCATTGAGTCTCTCTGTGCCACCTCTAGGCAGTTGATAAAAATCATTTTCCTGAGTCCAGAAAACCTTGAACTTCTAGCACAACAAGCTACCAGCATTCCCAGGGAAAGAAAATCCCTCTTTTATGACAGATTTATGACAGTATTTTTATGGCAGATAGAGCTTTCATTACAGGGATACCTACATTATACCCTCAGAGTAGTGCTTTTCAGTCTATCTGTCAGTGATTTTTCACAAAAGTATCTTATTTCAGTTACATGAGAAAATTCTGGCTGCCAATGGAATAATTTCTGGGGAAGACTGTTCTCACAATTCTGTTTTCCTAGTTTTGTTTTCCCATGCCTTGGCATGCAAATTGTTAACAGATGATAGCTAGTAATTGGAAATCAGAGCAGAAGGGCAGGATGGACAGAACTAAAAATACATGTGTGGGACAGCAGGGGAGTCCACAAAGGAAGAGAAATGAACCACAGCAGAGAGTTCTTTCAACTAAATGTATGTGACTAGACATTTTCAATGCAAATCTAAGACAGAGAGTTCAGATCATGCCAGTGAAACACATCATTCCAGCAGCAGCACCTGAAAGCCTTTTACACAGCTGTCTTCACAGAAGACACCCATGATTTCAGTGGAAGTGTTCATCCTTTATCATACCCCATATCCACAACCTCACAGCAAACTGCTATTTAACTACTATACTGCAATTATGTCTAAAGAGCCAGTGAATTAAGGAAGTTAGCACAAAATTGTTTCCTGAAAATAGGAAACAGTAAGTGTCAGACTTCTTCTCCATTAATCATGAAATTTATCACTGCTTGCTCTGGAAATTCAAAATACCTTCCAAACTCTGAAACCCAAAGGAATTATGCAGAGAATTGACTGAACTTAATTGTTTGTAATCAGGAAAAAACTCCACTGATTTGTCAAGAAAGTTTTAAGAATTTTTGTGAAGTTTGGACGTAGATTTATGGCTCTGAGGAGATATGTATGTTGTTTACCTTCCTTACACTCAGTTCTGCCTTAGTTCTGCTCAGTGCATTACAGAAAAGAATTTCAGCTGCCCAAGCCCCACCCTCTTTTCTGTTATATTCTAAATCAGAGCTCCAGCTGGCAACTAATTTCTCACACACAGAAAGTTACAATTCTTTGATTCCACAAAACTCTCCATGACAAACTCTCTTTTCTAAAAAGACAGAGAGGTTCATCTGCACATGAATCCTGAACAACTTTATGTATTTTTGCCCATATCTCAGAAATCTTGGGCATCGTATTCGAACAAATGCTGTTTAACTGTTACAATTTTTTTTGATCCTAATTTTCCACAGATTCCTCAACCTGCTTCCTTTAAAAAAATTTCTTAGGCTTTGTTTCCACACAGATGTTGTCTTCTGATTTAGATGTGTTTTTTTCTGGGTTTGTTTTTTGCCTTAGCACTTGAGTCTGGGAAATCCACAGCATCTGCACAGGCTGGGTGATAAATTGATAAAATGAAGAGGAAATTTGGGATACTGGTATGTGAAAAATTTGACTTGAGCATAAAGAGCATTGTATCCAGCTGGTTAAGGGGTATGATTGCCCTTTTGTATTCCATGCTTGTGAGACCCCACGTGGATTTTTGCATCCAGCTGTGGATTCCTCAGTTCAGGAAAGAAAAGACGACAGTCTTAAGCTGTGCCAGAGGAGATTTAGGTTGGACATTAGGAGGAATTTCTTCACACAGAGGGTGATTGGGCATTAGAATGGGCTGCCCAGGGAAATGATGGAGTCACTGTCCTTGGAGCTGTTTAAGAAAAGACTGGTTGTGGCACTGAGTGCCATGGTCAAGTTGACAAGGTGATGTTTGGTCATAGGTTGGACTTCGTGATCTCAAAGGTCTTTTCCAACCTAATAAATTCTGTGATTCTGACTCTGATTCTGTGAGAAGGGCCTGATTCATCCAGTCCAGATGTGAGCCACAAAAATGATCAGTGGGCTGGAATAATTTCTTCTTGAGGAAAGGCTGAAAGAGCTGAGATTAGTCAGCCTGGAGAAGGGAGGGCCTTGGTAAGAGCTCATTGCAGTCTTTCAGTATTTAAGGAGGCTTATCAGAGAGACAGAGGGAGAATTTTCACCCAGAAGTAGTGACAGGACAAAGGGCAAGAGTTTTAAACTGAAAGAGGGTAGATTTAAATCAGACATAAGGAAGAATTTTTCTACTATGAAAGTGGTGAGGTACTGGCACCAGTTGCCTACAGAACTCGTGGATGCCCAGTTGGGACTGGTAAGTGTTGAATACCAGGTTGGATGGGGCTTTCAGAAACCTGGTCCATGGAAAGCATCCCTGCCCACAGCATGAGGGTTGACTAGACAATCTTTAAATGTCCCTCCCAACCCAAATCATTCTGTTATTCTGTGCTCGCAGACCAGTTTATCAACACAACAAAAATCTGTATGCAGGTTGATCACAAGTCACCAAGCAGCTAATAACAGGTTGTTCAGTTCCTCAGTTTATGAAGCATGCGAATCACGGGTCTAAAACAAAAGTTTTAGTCTCTGGAAAACAATATAGTAAAACAAAAAATGGTTATAATTTGTAATGAAAACAGTCTAATTTTTGCTTTATGAAACTGGGAGGTGCTTTTGGACTCTCTTGAGGGACAAGAGCCCTTGCAGAGAGAGGGATCTGGATAGAGGGAGCAATCACATGAAAATGACAAGTCAAAATGCCAGATTCTACACCTGGCATAGAGAAATGCCAGACACAAGTCTCAGCTGGGACAGGGGCAGCTCTGGGGCTGCAGAGAGGGCTCTGGGGGTGCTGGCTGGCAGCAGGCTCTGTGGCAGCCAGCAGTGTGCCCTGGCAGCCAGGAGGGCACCAAACCCCACCCTGGGTGCAGCAAACTCGGCATCCCCAGCCATCCAAAGAGGTGACCATCCCTCCGTGTCCAGCATTAGGGCAGGGCCTCCCCTCGAGTGCTGGGTGCAGGTCTGGGCTCCACCATTCCAGAGTGATGGCAAGGCCCTCAAAGGTGTCTGGAGAAGGGCAAGACAGCTGGGGGAAGGACTGGATACCACAGCCTGTCCTGAGGACCTGCTAAGGGCTATGGGCTTGTCTAGTTTGGAGAAAAGGAGGCTGAGGGGCAACCTCCTTGCTCTCTACAGCTTCCTGAGGAGGGGAAGTGGAGAGGCAGGTGCTGATCTTCTCTCCCTGGGATCCAGTGACAGGATGTGGGAGAGAGCATTTCTTTATAGAGAGGGTGGTCAAGCCTGATGATGCCCTGAACCTGTCAGTGTGTAAGGGGCATTTGGACAGAGCCCTTGACAACCTGCTTAACCTTTGGGTCAGCCCTGAAGTGAAGCAGTTGGGCAAATGATTCTTATACATCGCTTCCAACTAGACTATTCCATTCTAAGAAACTTCTTTTCCAGGGCATGTAAATACAGCCTAACTATTGACATTGTCACACCTCCACCGTAATACACGTTTCTCTTAAAATAAGAGACTGAAAGCTTTAGTCAGTCTTACCCTTCAGGACAGCAGGACTCTGTCACTGTCATTATGCAAACAGGCTGTCCCAAGGACCGCGAGCAGGTCTCATTCCTCTGCTCAGTTTTCCTTAAGGTAGCCAGGGATAAATTACTGAAAAGTACTGCCTGAGGAACTTGTTCCCAAAACCTGACTCATTTCGATGTGGGGACAGTATCCTTGTGCAGGCAGCACGTTGCGCTCCGGATCGCCCTCACCCGCCCACCGAGGGAGAGCCCGCACCAGCCAGAGGAGCTCCGGGCTTCGGTCAGACACATCTCCCGACACCTCCACGCTCCTTAAGTTTCAACTGAAAACACGCGGTTTGGGAGACTAGAGGAAAAGGCAGGGGCTGCCACCCCTGGCGCGACAAACTCAGCCAGACCGTTCCCGCCACGGCCCCGCCGCCGAGCAATCCCGGCCCCGCCGCGGTGGCGGCGAATGCGGAGCGCGGAGGGCGGTGCGACCCCTCCGAGCCCGCCCGCCCCCTGCCCTTTGCCCCCTGCCCTTTGCCCCCGACCGTGTCCCATCGCTTCCTGTTCCCAACCACGTGGGCAGCGGGATGGCGGGCGGCGCGGCGGGCGAAGCGCAGTGCCTCAGCTTCACGGGCTGCAACTTCCTGCGGCAGCGCCTGGTGCTGGCCACGCTCAGCGGCCGCCCCTTGAAGATCCGCAAGATCCGCGCCAAGGAGGAGGACCCCGGTCTCCGCGGTGAGCGCCGGCGGCCGCGGGGCAAGGAGGTCGGGGGGCGGCGGAGCTCCGGCGCTGGCTGTGCCCGGGACCTGCTGCCGGGCAGGGGCAGCCCGGCGCCGGCAGCTGGAACAGCCCGGGCTCCATCTCGGCGGGTCCCACCGAGGAGGGAGGACCCAGCTGCGTCCCGGTGTCTCCCCGTGACTGTGCCCTCCCCTCAGCGCTCCGCTCACCCATCTCGGGTGTAGCTGTCACACGTGGGTCGCGGGGCTTTGGGAAGAGGAGGAGGAGGAGAGGGGCGCGGGAGCGGGCAGGGGCAGTGAAGGAGGCCGGAGCAGAGCGGCTGTCACACACCCGCCGGTTCTTGCCGTCACCCTCCCTCACTGCCCGGCGGGGCGGGGGGCACGGGGCAGTGCCATCCCCGTCCCGCTGCTTCGGCTCGCCTCGGCAGCCCTGGCTGCCGCGAGTTCTCGCCTTTTCTCCAGAGTGGGCCATCGAGGGCCGGTACTGGTGTCCGGGGCTGGTGCTGCCCTGCCGAGCCGCCCCGGTGGGACGGGGCTGGCACTGCCCGTGCGCCCCTCCCGCTGCCCCGCGCCCGGCGGGGCTCTGGCCGGCTCCCTGCCTGTGCCTCAGCCTCGCCGCAGCCCCCCAGCTCGTTCTCGTCCCCGTGGCGCTGGCTTGGCGCTCGGGATGGCGGAATTAATGCCCTGGCTCTCGGGCCGGCATTTCTGCCGCGTGCCCGTGCCCAAGCGTCGTGTGCTCCCTGTGTTTGTGGGAGCCCGCGTTCACGCAGTTTCAGTGGGTCGGGTTTTATGCTTTGATATTTGTCAGGGTTTGCCGAAGCAGCAAAGGTGAAAGAGGTGAAATCCAATTTATTCTCATTTCTGCAGATTGGTTTAAGGGAAACCTTTCTTAGGGAGTACCGTCGTCATTCTTGTACAAAGTCTTGGGTATCCTAGGATGAATTCCATCATAAACGGAAGTAAGGAAACAATAGGATAGAGTTGGAGGAAGAAACATTTTTGTGGTGTTCAGTTATTTTTTAGGCAGGGACCCCTGTTGTGAAGTTCAGAACAGGGGTAGATGCTTCTCTGCCTTCTGAGGAGCCTTCAGTGTGTAGCTATAAAATTTACTCAAAAATTGCCAAGGCATTTTGTGCTTGACTTAACATTTACCCTGACCCAATGTGGAGCATTTGGTGATTGTGAAGTTTGTAGATATTGCCATGTTTTTTTGGAGTGTTTGAATTACCTTTTTAAAGTATGGGTTTAAGTGCAGACTATGACTGTAACAAAAATAATAATGATAAATCCTGATTTGTGTTGATAATTCAACATGCAGTTCATTTTGCTTTTCATGACTGAAAGTTTTGTAAACTCTGCTGCTGGTGTTCTCCAAGAGTGAAACGTATTCTCACAAGGATGCACTCTTGCACTGGAAGATGCCCCAGTGCGTAAAAAGTCATACAAACTTTATAAACAAATAAGCTGTCATAGTTTAGAAATTGTCAGCGAGCAGAACCAGTATTGTGTAAGTGAGGCATCAATCATATTATGCAAATATTGATAAACTGTGAATTCTGCAAGTAGCTCTGTGGTTTAAGTATGTATTACATCCTGGAGTCACATACAGAAAGAAAAATCTCATTACTGTGTAAGAAGTAACACAGGGTTATTGCTAAGGGAGTTCTGCAACCTACAAACAATTATGCAGATGCTATTGCATATTGGCTATTAAAACTCCCTGGGTTTTGAATTCTGCATATATTCAGCTATCTTCCTTGATACTGAGTCTGTACCGTGTTGGACTACTAGAATACTAGCATATTCCTCCTGGGATGCCTTTTCTTAGTTGTTTTTTTTTGTGTGTGTTATATGCTTTTTGGTTTTGGTTGGTTGATTGGTTGGTATTTTATGGTTTTGTTTTGGGTTAAATTTGCTTGTCCTTTTCGTTGTCTCTGAGCAAGAGTCCACACAACTGAGAGAAACTGAGGAATGACTACCACATGAACTGCTATAGAATAGTGAACACAGTAAGCAAGAAAAGAGGCAGTGGGAAGATTTGTGTTTCTCGAGTCCTAAGTATGTCCATAACTGTTTCGGAAATGGAAAATTTCAGAGTCTGTAGACCACTAATTCTGTCTGTGGAACAGCTAGGCAGCAGCAGCACTAAATGTCCCCTTTTTTTTAGTTTACGCTTTTACAGAATAATGTGAAGCTGTAATTAGCTTGTCATGCTTCAGTATCTGGGGTCCTATTTGCTATGATCTGTGTGTTTGGCTTTGTACTGAGCAAAATGTACGTTGGCAAAGGTTTTATCCTGGACAAGAGCGATTCCTCAAGCTGCTGTGGTCAGACATGTCCACTTGTAGTATGTGCTGTGTGCCAGGGAGAGGAGTGTGGCTAGTCCAGCTGCCACATCTGAGGGCATCTCCATCGATTTGAGATGCCTATAAGTGTGGGGGCTCACATTAATGTCTATGTTTTTATGGAGAATTGCCTTTTCACATGTGGTAACATTATACCACAACTTGGATTGTGAGAGTAGCCTTACTGTCATGGAAGGCAGGAAAGGGTAAAAGTACAAGTAAGGTGTTGAACTTTTAAGAAACTTTATAATTCTGTCTGTGCTCTATTCCTTAGATTTTGAAGCAAGTTTTATTCGCCTGATTGACAAAGTGACCAATGGCTCACGGATTGAAATAAACCAGACAGGTGAGATCTTTTTTTTAATTTTTCATCTCTTCTGGTCTCCAGGATTTAGCAGTTTCTGCAGTAGAATTAAAATCTTGATAGAGGTAGGTGTTCAGATAAGATTGACTGAGAAGATCAGAAATAACTGTTGACAAGTTTTGTAATAATTGATCACATGCAAGATCGTTGCTCCACCTTAACCCAGAGAGCTAAGGAAACTCTATGGCCCAAGAATTAAAATGAGTATTTTGTTAGGTATGCAGGGTTTCACAGTGAGCAAAGGTTCCTCTGTACCAGAATTGAATTTTTTAGAAGAAAAAGAAGATTTACCCCCTACACAGGCAAACTTCTTAGCCAGACTGCTTGGTTATTCATGCTTAGAACTGGGTTTGATTAGAGTGAAAAGCATCCCATATGAAAACCTCACCTGGTCTGAGTTTTTTTGTTTGTTTTTTTTTAAGGGTTCTAATGATTTTCAGTTGGTCAGTAAAGCAAATGAATTACCATCAGATATGCCAAGACACCAATGATCTGACGGACTGATGAAGGTTTAGCTTTTGTGGAAGATAATAATTGCTTGTATCAGCATTTTGGAGATTGCTAAGAGATCTTTGGTTTTAGGGAGAAAGGAGAGGAGAAAGATGCTGTGCAGGACAGACAGACACTCATGTGTTGACCCATTTATTAGCTGCAGACATGTAAATAATGTCCTGGAAATGCTATCGTCTTCCATATAGTCTTCTACCTCCAATTTGCCTGCATGCATTGTTGCAAAGTATTTTTATGCTGTAGTAATGGCCTGTGTTTTCCAGTGCTCTCATTTGGTTTGCTCCCCTGGCCTCTTCCCCAGGTACTACCTTGTATTATCAGCCTGGTCTTCTTCATGGAGGCTCACTGGAACATGACTGCAGCCCCAGTCGTGGTATTGGCTATTATTTGGAAAGTCTGCTCTGCTTGGCACCTTTCATGAAGCATCCACTGAAGATTGTCTTGAGGGGAGTAACAAATGATCAAGTGGATCCTTCGGTAAGTAATAAAGTTTAAGTCTCACAGAAGGTTGTTTTTCCCCCTAAAATAAGGTTAGGAGCAAGTCTCTAAAACGTGTTGCATTTTTATCATGCCTCACATCCAGAAGTATCCATTGTTGCTGCATTAGCAAACTATCTGAGTCAAAGAAGCACCTGTTAAACTAGAGTGTATTGCACTCTGATCTTCAGTCTGTAATCCCCCCTCTGAGCCTCAGTTCTGTGCTGCCTCTGTCTTGTCCCCTGCAAACTCCTTTTAAATGCAGTAAGAGGCCCTGCCTCAGGTTTAGTTCTCCTCTTCTCTTAGAATTTCAATGCATTATTTCTTTTACCCCACACATGCATTTACTGTATAAAGAAGAAAGTGTCTTCAAAATACGAGTGCGAAAAGGAAGCAATCTTTCTCTTCTGTTGGATTCTGTCAAGCCTTCTTTCTATCAGATACAAAAGATACATGGTGATTAAGAAATCAGAGTAGCAGAAGTATGTAATAACTCTCTGGTCCTTCAGAAACATTCCAGAAGGTGTGGTAGGTCACATAGCTGTGAAATGCTTGCCTTGATTTCTATTACTGATCTGCAGTCTTGTTTTGTACCAGTGTTGTTACAGAAACAAACTGTGGGAGACATGTGATCAGAATGCTGAAGTAATGATTAGTGGTTATGCTCTTTATTTATTTTTCCCCAAAAACTCCAAACATAAACTTTTGCTTTTAGAGAACAGCATTACTCTTTACTTTTTGAATGGTGGTTGGACGCTGCCGGTTTTCCTCTGAGTAGATCAAGGACACATTGTCATCCGGAAACCTAACCAGTTTAAAATGAATACAAATACCTGTGAAATATAACTACAAATAGTACAAGAGCCCCTGAGTCCTGCCAGAATTTATGACTTTTCAGCTGTGTTTCTCTGGTCATTTAAAAAAGTCACTCTGACCTGTGGCTCTGTGAGACATCCACATGAGTCAAAGGATGATCAAAGTGGGTTGTGCACAGCACTATAAGAGAAAAAAGAGGAATCAATTTTTGCTATACTTTCAGTCATTGTGATTAAAAGTACTGGTAAGTAGTAAGAATCAAAGAAGTCCTTTTATATTGACTATTTAATCACAATGGAGAAATTCTTGCATAATCTGGAGATGAAGAGTAGTCCAATATTCATATTGCTTTCAAGTAAATTTGGACACTCATCTAAGCAACTGAGTCTTGATTCTGGAAATTATCCCCTTCTGGGCCTGAAATTAAACTATTTCAGTTCAAATAGGTGCAAGAATTAAGGCCGCTTGAAGGTTGCGTGGTCTTGCCAAAGCTCAGACAAGTGGGTTGGCATACTTCAGCTGACTGCAAGCTCCTGACGCTAAATGTAAATAAAAGGCATGTAAAGAGTCACATCTTAAGTTCATTGTGCTGCACTAGGAACTACGTATTAGTTGTTAGTGTCAACACTGTAACAACTTCAGTTACTGTGACTGAGCTCATATTTGTTAACTTTTTAACTGCTTGTAACTGAACAGCAGCTCCTAAAATGACTTGCCTGAGTAAATATTAATCCTGGTGCACACCAATAAGGTACTTTAAGGACTTAACAACTTTTAGGAGAACTTTTACAAGTTGTTTTATATAATATGTGGCTCTGCTGGTTTCTGAGACTAAAAATACAAATTTAAGTGCTACCCTTATTGATTTGTATGCTTAAGTAAATGGAAACTTGGTTTTAAATTGATTCTGGCTTTTATTTTTCAGTAGACAGAGGGTGTTTATAAACTTAGTGAGCAATTATTACCTATGTTTGCCCAAAAAGAGATGCTTAAATTTTTTTATCCATCTGTGTGCTTTCTGCTTTCCAAGGAGAAGGTGGAAAGGCAAACCAATATGAATGCAATGTGGGAATTTAAAATGAGCTAGCTGTTTTCCCGGCTGCTGTTCATGTAACAACCTCTCTATTTCAACTTAGTGGGCTCTGTTGGATTTGCACAGCCAGGTTTTGTTAGCTGGGATGCTATAGAGGTGGCTTCTGTAAGAAGCTAACAGAAGTTTCCCCTTCATCCAGCAGAGGCTGTGTCAGCTGGCTCAAAGACAAACCAACTGCTGTCTGAGCAAGTGGCCAAGTCTGAGCCCATCAGTGATGGTGGTGCACTGCTACGGTAACAGCTTTAACGAGAAAGACTGGGGCGGTGGAACTGTGGAATAACCTGGAGCTGGAGAGAAGAGTTGTGAATATGTGGGAGAAGCAGCCCTGCAGGCAGCAGGGCTAGTGAAAAGTGGGAGGTGTTCCATGGGCTGGAGCAGAGATTCCCCTGTAGCCTATGATGAAGACCACAGTGAGGCAGCTGTCCTCCTGCAACCCATAAATGTTGACAGCAGAGCATATGCACCTGCAGCCTGTGCAGGACCCAACGCTGGAGAAGGTGGATGCCTGAATGTTCTGTCCTGTGCTAGAGCAGGGTCCTGGCAGGACCTGCAGGCCTGTAGAGAGAGGAGCCCATGCTGGTGCAGGTTTGTTGGCAGGACTTGTGAACTCCTGGGGAACCCACACTGGAGCAGTTTGTGAAGAACTGTAGCCAGTGGGAGGCATCTATGAGGCACATAGCAGGAATATGTGTGCAACCAGAGGAGTGTGACCTTTCTCTCATGGTAGCAGTGAACAGGTAGGCTGACCCACTGGGCTTTGTGAAATCCACTCTCAGCACTGAGATCTTGGCTTCTACACTGCCTCAAAAGTGTTTGTGGGATGTGATAGGTGTGTAGTTTGAGGTTGCTCTTTACGAGAGACCTCCTTGTCAGGTGTATGCAAGGGAATATTGTGGATCTCCTGCTGTGAGAGGAGTAGAAGAGGTCCAGGTGAGAGGAAGAGTTCTAAAAGGACATCTGTAGAAGGGAAGACTTCAGCTGAGTTCAGAGAGGCACAGTTCAGGCTGTGTTCCTGGAGTATAAGAGCATGTGTTTACTTTGGTGTTTGTTTACATATATTAATAGCCCTCCAATAGGGTGCATTGGAAAGCTCTTTGACAACTGGCATCAGTCCTAAAGAGTACTGTGGCCACTGAATATGCTTGTTCCAAGTGGGACTGCGGTGACATTATTGCTGATAATATTATACATATTATTGGGTATATTATTAGACAATGCAACAAATCAGCCTGAGAAGTTGTGGATGCCACAACCCTGGCAGTGTTCAAAGCCAGGTTGGACAGGGACCTGGTCTAGTGGGAGGTGTCCCTGCCCAAGGCAGGAGTGGGTGGAACCAGCTGATCTTTAGGTCCTTTCCAACCCTGAAACATTCTATGATTCTGTGATAATATCACACAGTATTATTACTGTGTGAATGGTACATCCTAAATGGGTGAAAGGAATGCTGCCTTGCTCACACTTGTCAGGAAGAGATAAGCCTTTGGAATACCAGCCTGAACTGCTCATTGGCAGCCTACACTTGCACTATGTTTTCCTGTGCAGTCACTGGTGAGATCAGACCCTGGGTAGCTTGTGGAACCAACCATATGGGACTGGCTTGAGGCAGTTTAAACTTTCTCCGTATGGTGATTATGTATGCAGGGGGTAAAGTGCATTTTTGAAGGGAATTGAGCTGGCACACAAATGATAGCTCTTATTTTCCTTTCCTTCTCTATGTATTGTTATTTTGACATTTAGATTTCATGGCAGAAACAGGCTTGGAACAGTGAAAATCTGTGAAAACCATGAAACAGTGTCTGTGAGAAGTTCTCACGCAGTGAATCTAAAACAACTCTCTATTTTCAAGACCAGCTTAACATCAGCATGCACAAAGAATGTTTAACAATAAGATAGCACCTTGCACCTGCAAGGCTGTATGTGAGAGTCTTTCTAATAGGTTAAGATAATTGTTTATATCTTTTACCCAATGGGATTTTGTTTTTCACGATCTATGTTATATATTGGAGTGTGATTCCTTAATAAAATCTCTCTTTGCCTTG
>VZTR01011362.1:106954-148085 GCA_013400775.1 Chaetops frenatus
GAGGAAGAGTTCTAAAAGGACATCTGTAGAAGGGAAGACTTCAGCTGAGTTCAGAGAGGCACAGTTCAGGCTGTGTTCCTGGAGTATAAGAGCATGTGTTTACTTTGGTGTTTGTTTACATATATTAATAGCCCTCCAATAGGGTGCATTGGAAAGCTCTTTGACAACTGGCATCAGTCCTAAAGAGTACTGTGGCCACTGAATATGCTTGTTCCAAGTGGGACTGCGGTGACATTATTGCTGATAATATTATACATATTATTGGGTATATTATTAGACAATGCAACAAATCAGCCTGAGAAGTTGTGGATGCCACAACCCTGGCAGTGTTCAAAGCCAGGTTGGACAGGGACCTGGTCTAGTGGGAGGTGTCCCTGCCCAAGGCAGGAGTGGGTGGAACCAGCTGATCTTTAGGTCCTTTCCAACCCTGAAACATTCTATGATTCTGTGATAATATCACACAGTATTATTACTGTGTGAATGGTACATCCTAAATGGGTGAAAGGAATGCTGCCTTGCTCACACTTGTCAGGAAGAGATAAGCCTTTGGAATACCAGCCTGAACTGCTCATTGGCAGCCTACACTTGCACTATGTTTTCCTGTGCAGTCACTGGTGAGATCAGACCCTGGGTAGCTTGTGGAACCAACCATATGGGACTGGCTTGAGGCAGTTTAAACTTTCTCCGTATGGTGATTATGTATGCAGGGGGTAAAGTGCATTTTTGAAGGGAATTGAGCTGGCACACAAATGATAGCTCTTATTTTCCTTTCCTTCTCTATGTATTGTTATTTTGACATTTAGATTTCATGGCAGAAACAGGCTTGGAACAGTGAAAATCTGTGAAAACCATGAAACAGTGTCTGTGAGAAGTTCTCACGCAGTGAATCTAAAACAACTCTCTATTTTCAAGACCAGCTTAACATCAGCATGCACAAAGAATGTTTAACAATAAGATAGCACCTTGCACCTGCAAGGCTGTATGTGAGAGTCTTTCTAATAGGTTAAGATAATTGTTTATATCTTTTACCCAATGGGATTTTGTTTTTCACGATCTATGTTATATATTGGAGTGTGATTCCTTAATAAAATCTCTCTTTGCCTTGATGAGTATATTGGAGTCTGTTCTGTATCATTGGACTCCACATCGACATTTAGATACAGCTGCAGTAACCTGTTTTAAAGTAACCATTCTTGATGTTTGTGCTTCCAAGCATTGAAGGTTTTTTACAGCTGTGCCGTGAGGCTTTGTGTTCAAATGTCATGCTGACATGAGACTAGCATATGAAGTTTTAGCTTAGGAGCAGTAATCTTCAACCTTAATCAGAGTTCAATAGTTGTAGAAAGCAAGAAGTTTTTCTTGCTGAGTCTTCTTCCCCCACATTTCTTTTTTCCTTGTTAAACCTTGTTTTTTCCCCTCTTCCAGTCTAGGCCCTTTTCCATGAAACATAACACAGTATGTATGGTGGGGCTCAATAATCTGTTCAATGTTAATGGATATATAGGCCAAGTGGTGCTTTTCCCTTTCTTAGGTAGCCATTCATGCTGTAGGGTCTCTACTTGGGTGTTTTGTTTGTCTGGGTTTTTTTTAATATCTTTGCAGTGGATAGGGGATTCTTAAAGT
Source organism: Chaetops frenatus (assembly GCA_013400775.1). NCBI lineage: Eukaryota > Metazoa > Chordata > Aves > Passeriformes > Picathartidae > Chaetops > Chaetops frenatus. The sequence goes on from VZTR01011362.1 coordinate 108,578, forward strand.
TACTTTTCTTCCTTTTTCTTAGCTATTGTAGGTTTCTTTAAAGAGAAGTGATTTGCATTTACACAACTTTGTGAATAAGCAGTATCTTATAGGACTTAGCATGTTGTCATTTGTGGTGAGGTATACCATCAGTTTTGTGATGCATCTGTGTCAGTGCAACTTGGTGTTCTTGTATGTTCTGGAAATGGAATAGCTTCAAGGGGAGTTAAATGATGTGGTTTATGGCTGAGGATAGGCAAAAGGCTAGAAAAAAGGGTTTACAACTCAGTTCAGCTGCTGTTTTGTGATTTTCAGTGAAATGCTTCACATCCTGCTTGACTCCCCACTTGTCTGCAAGGCAGAACAGCCCTTTCCCATTCTTCAAATACTGCTGATTGCCTCCTCTGTTTAGGCAGCAAAATTGGAACCGTCAGTCTTATTATTTGTCTGTCTGGTACCTCTAAGTATTATGCCTGGAATTTTACTGAGGACTGAAAACTATGACAGGTCTTGATGTTTTTTGAGTTCTTAACCTACACAGTAAAGCTTTTCTTTTTTACTGGTATGTTTTGTTTCATGAGAAGGAGGAAGAAACATTGTGTAATTATAATTTGAACCAGATCAACTTGTTGAAACTTATGCCAGTGGTACTCGTATGCTTGTTAGTAAAGGCTTTGCTCCAAAAGTCAAATTTGTTGTTAATGAATACAACTGAACGAAGGGCCAAAGCAAGGTAGCCCGGCTGTAAAAATCCATAAACTTTGTAAGTTAAAAAAAAGTAAAACATTGGCTTACAGGTTTGGTTTTTTAATTAAGACATTCAAATATTGATACTAGCATTTAAAACCACACGAAATTCCTCTCAGTTTGAAAGGAAATATGTTTTCCAGCAGGATTTGAAAATTACAACTGTAACATACACTCATAGCTCCTCATAGGTACCACTAACAGAATGTTCACAGAATAAGGTATGTGCTACTATTTTGTCAGTGGCTTGCACTCTCTTCAAAGTAGAGAAAATGAAATTCAAGAGTTGTGAATTTTGGCTGAAGCCATGGGAAAGAGGGTGCTTTTTATCTGCCTCCTCAAATGCTGTCTACCTCATGTCTGTTTCCTTCATCTGTGTTTATTTTCTCTTTGGTCATGCTGTCCTGATCCTGTCTATCTACAGCTGTTTGTCTTGGGTAACTTGTGCTGTTGCACTTCTAAATAATTTTTATCACTTTTGGCAATACTACTGAAGTTTCAGAAGAGGGAAGAAGAAGGCAGTCCCTGTAGTCTTAGGAATTAGGAAGAGCAATGGTAAGGGTAATTCTGCTCAGACCTGGACCTGGTGAGCACCTGGCTTAAAAGGGAGTACATTGATGTTGTGTTGCCCACTTCAGATTCTTTTAAGTGCTTTAATAGAAGCTACCTATAAGCTTCTGTTTCTTAGAAACAGGTAAAAAGAAGTTGTTGGTAGAAGAATGATCTTTCTGCCAAATCAAGGGCCTGCTTTTGCAGTGATGATTGAAAAAATGCAGTGGTTCTTGCATTAATTTATTTAGCTATAGGAATTTTTGGTAATTACGAAGAATATTTTCCTATTAACAGAGGAGTGTTCAGAGAAACAAGTAAGCTGTTTTACATAATGACATTCAAAACCAGTCTGAGAAAGAAAGCCAGAATAGGAAATTCTATCAGCCAGTATGTGTTCTAGGAATTTTTTTTTAGTAATGGTTTACTGTAGTACTCTAACCAGATGAAGCTCTCTGTGCTGCATTCCCATGTCTTCCCATAAAATACCTTCTATGAAGAAGATGTGTCTCTATTAGTCACCTCATAATTTAGTGATTTTTTTAAATTACTGACTAACCTAACTTCCAATAGAGAGTGGTTTTTAAATTCTGTGTTCCATAGGTTGATGTCCTTAAGGCAACAGCTCTACCACTTCTGAAGAAGTTTGGAATTGATGGTGAAAGTCTGGAAATCAAGGTAAGTTTGTTCCTTTAATTTTCAAGCTGAAATTATACTCCTGCAGTACTTCACGGGGCCGTGTGCTTGCTGTGGATTTCTGTCTCTAGCAGATAATTAGTTGTGGCTATGAGCCACACAGTGATAGAGAGGGTAAGGAGGAAGTAAGGAAGTTTCTTAGTCTCCAAAGAAGACTGAGAAACCTTTTTGCTTTTTTGTTGCTTTTCAGTTCATTTATTATCTTTTTATTTCTACTTCAGTTTAATTTCTACTTTCTATTTCGGTTCATTCATTATCTTTTTATTTCTACTTCAGTTTTATTTCTGCTTTCTCTTTCAGTTCATTTATTATCTTTTTATTTCTCCCTAGCCCCATGCTTGCGGCTAGGGAGTAAAAATGGAATCTTTAACCTTTTTCACCAGTAGGAGAGCTGGATCTGTGTTTGGGTAGTTGAGGTTTGCTTCCAGTTTGGAAAATAGAGGAAAGAAGCTTTTCTTGAATACTACAGTCTTCAGAGGCCCAGTAAATCCAGATACAAAACAACGTTTGGGTTTCTTTTAGGTTGGAGAAATGTGTGAAGGGTCTGGCTGCACTACTGGGGCCTGCTGGTGCCTTGCTCAGCAAAGCCTCACCCCAGAGTGCTTCCCCCTACCCTGACCACAGCCCAAGTGCCCATGTCATTGTCCTGGCACTGTCAGCCTCTACTCCTGTGACCCTGCAGCATGACTGGCCTTCAGCTGGCCACAGCCCTGCCCTGTCTGGCTGGGAGCCTCCTTACCCAGACCCACTCGCTGGCCCATGTCCCACCCAGCTCCATCCTTGGCCTGGGATGGTGGGAATGGCTCAGGCTAGACAGACCTGTTAGTGGGAATGAGTTCATTCTAGTCCCTCACATAGAGAATATTCTGAGTTGGAAGGGATCTGCAAGCATCATCAAGTCCAGCTCTTAAGTGAATGGTCCATATGGGGATCAAAGCCACGACCTTGGCGTTACCAGCACCATACTCTAACCAACTGAGCTCAAATCAAATAGTTATAGTCTCCTCAGCAGCAAGGTGCAGATTTGCTACTAGAGACAAGTCTTAAGCCGAGGTTGTTTTGGTAAAGATGTTTTTGTTTGGTTTTGCACTGTTTCCTATTGAGAAGCCATGCTTACTATATTTGAGAGGAAAAAAGAAATCAATGCCTGCTTTTAGTTTTGATGCACAATGCATTTCTGCCTTTAGGATGTAGTTTTCTTGCCTGTGTTCACATAATGCCCCTACTTAAAACATTTTATTCCACATGAAATAAAAGCGTAATTTTGGGGTGTGTAGGTACATTCTTTGTTCTATTTACTAACCTGCTTTTTTCCTCCATTATTTTTTCTAGATCAGCCGAAGAGGAATGCCTCCCAAAGGGGGTGGAGAGATACTGTTCTCTTGCCCAGTGAGAAAGGTCTTGCAGCCTGTTCAGTTCACAGACCCTGGAAAAATCAAGCGCATTAGAGGAACTGCGTATCCTTTTTCTTTGTCTGTCTGTTTCTCTGCTTTTAAATCAGTTTGCTTACAAAAGAAAGTCCCCTAACTTGGAAGTCACAGAAGTGCGCCTACGTTGCTGAGCATGTATCTGTGTAACACGGGCTAACACTACACAGAGGGGTGAACTAGATTTCAGGACTGTCTCAAAACTACTGTGTTTAAAATAATGCTGTTCAAAAAGCATCTGTAAGCAAGTGAATAAATGTAAAACTAAACAGCACTGTTTAAAGTCTTTTCAATAGCAAGAAGAAGTTAAAATACCTTCCATCCCATAACGTAGCAGCACTAAAAGAAATCTTACCTTGTGTGCAAGTTCAGTAGTAATCAATGTTGTTTAGTTGTGCATTGAATAGATGACATCTTGGCAGTTTAGCAGAAGCTAGATGGGAGCTTAAGTCTTAGTTTGGTTTACACCTTGCAGCACACACTGAACTTTTTGGTGTGTTTTGAAGGAAAGTTCTTTGGCTCTTCACCTTTGGTAGTACTATTGCAGGTGGAAGTGGAGGAGGTTGTACTTCCACATGGAGATAAGGGCATAAAGTACTGTTGTGAACACTTCACTTTTTTAAACAACTGAATCTAGTCAATGTTTTGGATTGTTTGTTTCTTTTTGATTTTATTTTTCTCTTGTGGCCTTTGTGTGGTATCTGTCATGAATCTGCTGTCATTGTAGGAGGAGGGTAGAAATCCCTTACATGAAACTGTCTTAAGCAGTGGCCAACAGGTAGTTTAATTTGTGATTGAGAGTTCCAAACATGATCTGGCATTGATTAGTCAAAAGGACAGCAGGAATGAGGTCATGTTTTCTGCCAGAGGTGTAGATTTGTAGCCTGTTTCTTCTTTTACTTAATGGCATACCATCACAACTGTGATGTGAGAACTGGATGTTTTGACCACCTTGTCCAATTTCAGCACTGGCATAAGTGCAGTAGTGCCAGGCAAGGGCAGTTTTACTGGATGCTTTTGCTGTAGAACAGAAAGGACACAGTTCATTGTGCTTTTGGTGGTAGTTACTGTGGAATATTGATGGAGAAAGTAATTTTCTTATGCCTCCATTCTGCTCTGTAGTGAGTGGTTCTATATGTTTCTCTGTAGAGGACAAAGCAATGATCACAACATGACTGCCGTTGTTCTAAATTTACCTTAATATGCAGCACTGTTCTGGACCACTTCATCTAGTTTTGATTGATATGGTTGAATTCTGAGCTTCTGCCTTGCTGTAGGCTTTCCTGGGCCTTTTCTCAGGGATATAGGTTTGCCTTTAAGCTCGGTGAGAGGCACTTTCATTTTAGTTGAACTATGCAGGTCCTTCAAGGCAATAGAAAACAAAACATCTGGAAGGATAAGTCCTTATGTCTTTTCTCTGTGTACTCTTGTTCCTTTAAGATCCAAGTAAATCTTCTTCCTCACAGCTGTAGAGATTGTATTACAGTAATCTTTTATATAATCCAAAATACCAAGTGCATCAACTGTGCAGAACAATCAGGTTTCTGAGTATTTTTTAATGATTTTGCCCCAAGAAACTAAAATTTTTGGTTTGACTACTCCACAAGAGATGCTACAGAAATTTGTAGAAAGGGAAATTCCTCCCTGCCAGCTGGCAGTTTTGAGAGTATGTTTCTCTGCATTGCTATGTGAATGTATGTGCAGATGGGTGGTTAAATGTGTAGAGCTCGAGTCTGCATTATAGTTGGGCTGGAATTTAAAGCAAATGTGCTTTGTACATTTGAAGATCTCTTGGGAGTTTCTCTGAAGCAGCACCTGAGTATAAGAGCTGAAAGGCAGTTAATCTCTCACATACTGTGAGGAGTTGGGTTGGGGTGAGTGGGAAGGTGGTATTTCCTTCTTTCCTGGAATCTCAGATGCTGAGTGACTTGAGAACCAGTGAATTTGATAGCCTCAGAGCACTGCAAAATAGTTGGAGATAGCAAAGATATTTTCCTTAGAGTGTTGTTGTTGTTGTTGGAACATTTGTCTTTAATTTCTTACTCATCTTCCCAATTTCTCCCTGACAGAAACAGAAAGGCAGGACTTTTTGCTGCTAATTCACAGAAACTTCATTCAGAATCGTGTTTTAATAAAACATGAAGAACAGAGCACATGTGACTTCCTCCATCATAAGAAAGTACAAGATGACAGAATAGCAGTTTAAATGTGGTGAATGGCATTTTCAAGATAGATGTTTACTTAGTCATAATCTGTTCTTCAGCACATGTTATGTGTACTTCAAGGTATATCAATGAAAAGACTGTAGGGAGCACTTACGTGCATATGGTTCTCTAGGTACAGGAACATGGACAAAAGCCCATGAATAGATGTATAAAACACATATTTTCTGAAATAATGCACTGAGGCCTCTTCACTTTTGTCAATCTCTGATTCAATTTCTCCCCACAATGGATTTCTTAGCTCAGAAATGTAGGTACTCTGTCCGAGTGTCACCACAGATGGCAAACAGAATGGTGGAATCTGCAAGGGGCATCCTGAATAAATTCCTCCCAGACATCTATATCTACACAGATCATATGAAAGGGGTCAGCTCTGGAAAGTGAGTATCCAGAATTTACAGGAAACAGACATGTAATTCTGCATTGTTCATCAGCTAGGGTGTCCTGATCTAATTTTACTGAGTTTTAGATCACAATCTTCTATTTTGTTGATTTGAAATAAGTATTTCTCACAAGGAAAAGAAGGGTTATTCATTAGGTCCATTTGTTTTACTTACGTAACAGAGATAGAAGTTTCTTAAACAAGGAATGCAATACATCATTAGTGCCACTAAAGGCAATTTGAACTCCCTTCATTTTTAAATGAGAGATTAAGATCAAGGGTGCCATGGTATGTTCAGGAAACCAAGATTCAAAGTTGACTGTACACCTGATGGAAATGGTAATATTAAGGATGGGAGCGAGGTGTTTTAAGGAAGTGTTAAAGCAGTACGGATTGTCTCCTGCTGAATGGCTGAAGGAGTGTCCTCTCAGTCGTGAGGACTCGAAAATCAATTTATTGAGCTTCCACAGATTTTGTTTGCTGGCAGAAAACAGAAGTGGTGGATGTAATTCAGAAAATTTTGCTGATATCTGTCACCCCTGTTGTTCTCTTGTCACTCTTCCTTGAGGTTGAAAGATTCTGGATAGCTCATTTATTTGTCTTCTGTCTGTGTGCTCAAATGCGAGCATGAATGTTTTCTTTCACTGTTTCTGCTTTTTGAAATATTTCCTTAAAATTTGTTAGATTCAAAAGTTTACAAACCTAGAAATTGTTGAATAATTTTTTAGGTTTTTTTGTCTTTTCCAGTCCTTCATCGTATTTAATGTGCCAGGTTTGTAACTTAAATGGTTCCAGACTGCTTACAGGATCAGAATTACAAAAATTTTTCTGGGAGCTGTGTGGTTTTGGGGTCTCAGTTTTGTTTTTCATCTGTTTATGAAATTTAAAAAGTCAAATTAATTGGGGCAGCAACATTATTTTTACTACATGTAGCTCATGCAGAGGGATAAACAACAGCATGGGAAGAGGAACTGAATCCCTTTCAACCTGGCTGGCTGGGTTTCTGATGCGACTGTGTTGTAACATTCATCTTAAGTATGAATCCAGTATGATAGCAGTATCCCTGATACTAACTAATTAGTCTGATCTTGCTAAATATTGTGGCTTCCCAGGGAAGAGCTGAAGCCTTAAAGAAAGGTAGTTTGGGTTTTGAATGTCACAGAGAAGAAAAACCAGATACCTTTGAAATACTTATCAAACACAAATTAAATAAATGTGAAAGATATCCTCCTCTATTAAAAAAATAGCATTTCTGAGGTTTGTATGGCTTTTTATTTTCTTCTTCATTTTTTCTGTTTAAAGAATTTGTCCCAGGAAAAGCCAGCATAGAGGGTTTTGTGGTAGGTGGTACTGGGTTTGACTTATAAATAGTGTTGTTAATTTTCTTTTTCCAGTGTCGATCTGTTGTATCAAACAGGACGTTTGTCATCCTGTAGGAGGAGCTGGTTATGACTTGAAGTTCTTGGCTCATTATTCCAATTTTGTCCTTAAATCAAATGCACTTTTTCCCTTTTTTTCAGATCACCAGGTTTTGGCATGTGCCTTACTGCAGAAACCATCAATGGCACTATTCTCAGTGCTGAGCTAGCCTCAAACCCTCAGGGCCAGGGAGCAGCTGTGCTTCCTGAGGAACTGGGCCAGAATTGTGCTAAGCTGCTGCTTGAGGAGGTCTACAGAGTAAGTGGACAATATGTTTTGTATACATGTGTATAGATGTAAGGGAAGGAGGTGATAAAATAGGTAGAGGGATAGGTGGTTTGGTGGCACCCTCAAATAGGCTCGGATTCAAAGAGAGAAGTGATCTGGTGTTGCCAGTGTCTTTTTCATCCAGGTAGAGCATGGTTTTGCATAGTTCCTTTAACAGTGTAATGACTTACTGGGGCATGTTATTTCCAATGTCTGATTTGTGTTATTATGGATCACAGGAGTGGCAAATTCTTCTTTTGTTGCTTTCTGTCTGCAGCAGAATTCAGTTAGCTTCACATGGGCTGTTACTTTTTTAAATAATGTGGATGGATAATATAGTCAGTGCTTCTGAACTAGTGGTTGGAGTGGGATGTTATGAGTGGAAGAACATAGGGAGGGAGCAGAAGGGCAAAGAAACTTGGCAAGGCTCTGTGTTGACTGCTTTGTGATGATGATGGCAAAGTCAAATTTGCTGAGAATTGTTGGTTGTATGAAGAATTGTCTGAATGGGTTGTTGGAAGGGAGCTAGGATTGTGTTTAGGAATCCTAAGTGCATCACAGTTTTCTTCAGCATAGATTTTATTCTTTATTGAAATGATTTTCATGTGTGACAAGAATTTTAGTGGATGAGCAGCTTCCAGTCTTACAGATTATTTGGCAGATAGCACCCTGATGAGTTTCTGATTTAATAAAGAACCTTCCAGCTGCTTTGTTTTGTATCTCCACAAATGTTTAAATAACTGTATTTTAGTATTGATAAAACACGTTTGGCCTTTAGGAGGCAGTCATCTACAAATTTTACTCATTATTTAAAATTACAAGTAGTTTCTCTGAACTGTAATATCCTGTGTGACTTCACAAAGTGTTGAAACTGCCATTATTGGGTTTCTTTATTAGGGAATGTAGTTAAACATAAAAAAAACCTCTCAACCTCATAAATCACATCCATACCTGTAGTAGATTGTTCTCCTGTGTCCATATTATTTTTCCCTTTCCCTGCTGCAAATCTTTAATTTGTTTGAATTACCAATTGGCCACTTCTTCCAGTCTTCCATTAATATTTTGTCTTTGTTTATTCAGTATATAAACCATGCTACTAGAGGACTTTTCTAGCCAAGTCTTCTTGTCTCACAGAAACACCACCAACAAAATGTTCTTCCTGGATTGCTGGGTACAATCTGGACCCCTTGTATTTGAAAGTCCAGCATGTGTGGAGAATATAGTCACAACTAGTGACTGAAACATCTGTCTGTTTCTTCAATTATGTAGTGTCATGTAGTTATTTTTATTTGAGGCATGAACTGTGTTCTGGTTTAGGGCAAATTTGCAAGGAAGCCCTAGAAGGGGTTTCCTCTAATCAACCAACTTCAGCAGTCCCTCCCCTCAACTGGTTCGGGAGAAAAATCACCTTAGAGAAAAGCGGAAAAAACTTTATTTAGCCAGTGAAGTATTCATAAGCATAAAAAATAGAACAGTATTAAGTATTATTAATAGAACCTCTTGTTGCTCTGAAGAGCTGGCGAAGTCAGAAAGTCCTTTTGTGAGTGTGGCTCAGTAAGTCTCAATCTCTCCAGGGCTGGGGCCAGGTGCCCAGGCCCAGTGTGCAGCTTGGGGGGGCACCCAGGCAATTGTCCTGATGTCTTGGACCAGAGAGATGCTGAACAGTCCCAGAGGAAAAAACTGCTGTTCAGGTAAAGCTCTTCTTCCTTCANCTCTTCTTCCTTCAGCCAACAAGGAAAACGGGCAAAAAAAGTAAAGAAAAACTCCCTGACTCTCTCCCCCTGCCAAAGCTGAGAGCTCTGAGAGAGCACTGCCAGCCTTATCTCTTTCTCCCTGTCTGTGCTGCAGACAATAGAGTCCATGAGAAAAGGAATTCCAGGGGAGCAGAGTGCAGTTTCTGCAGATGAACTGTGAGCTGCTTCTCCCCCATCTTGTTCTCTCCGTCCAGCCCCACAAGCACACAACTCAACATCCAACATAAGTAAGGCAGACGACTGTGGATACAAGCATCATAAAGTCAGCCTAGGACAAACTGTAAAAATATTTTGGTACATTTGTTGCTTTGTGTAAATGTCTTGGAAAACATCTTCAGGTAGTCTGATGTCCAGAGGCATCAAAAATCCAGTTTCCACCTATTTTTATCAGCAACAATAGGTATTTTTTTTCCTTTGGAAACCATTCAACACTTGACAGATTAAAACTAGTGAGGGAATTTGTTCAGATACTATGTTTTGCAGAGTCAGATGTCAGAGAACTTACAAAATGAAGAGGATTGGAAAGGCCTAAAGCAGGTAACTTTCTGCTTTCGTGTACGGCAGTCATTTGAATATGGTGAGTCAAATTCCGCAAAGGATAGTGAGGATCTTAGGACAACAGAAAAAAAATGTTTGAAGAGGAAACAGGGTCAGATAAGTCTTTGAATCATAAAGTTACAGGCTGTCAGGTTTCAGTGTCTTTGAAGATCAGGTTCTGAGTGAGTGAGGTTGTTAGCTGTGGCTTGCTATGGTACTGCTGGTGCTCCTGGAAGACTCCTTTATGTGTGGGTGACTTCTGTCCAAGAGCGACTGAAAAATGCTGAGCAGCCTACAGACTATTTGTCCTTCACTACAGCAGCTCACCGTGGAAAAGTGCTGGCATTTTTGGCTATTGTGCTACTTATCCACTGCAGTGCTTAGTCATTATTTAGTGAATTCCCCTCTCCCTCCATTATGGACAATATGATGGGTTTTCCTATGTAGTTTTCTGAATACACACTTAAATTTAAGTATGACACACGTGGTCCTACAGTGCTAGCCTGAGTCTTGAAAGATAAGGTTTCTTTCTCATTTTCTTTCTTTTGTATTTTTTGGGGGTTAGTTTGTTTTTGGCTTTGAGATGGGCTTTTCTAGGGTGTTTGTTTTTTGGAGATCTGTTTTTTTATTTGGGGTGGGGTTTTTTGTTTGTTTGGTCTTTTTGGTTTTTTTTTGTTTAGGTCAGTTTGATTTAGTGTTGAACCAGAGAGGATATAAAAACATATTGCAAAGTGCACAGTGTTTGTTTAGTTTTAACATACTTTTTTTTAATGTTTCTTTGCCTAGATAAGATTTTCAGTGAAACTAAAATTTGGAAAAAGCAAGAACAGATTGCTCTGAACAGGCAATCTCTAAGTCCCACATCTTTTTACACCACCTACTTGTTGAATACAGGGCTCAAGGAAGAATTTATTTTCCTGTTTTTAGATCTTCTCTTTATGACATTATTTCTCCATCTGTGTTCTTGCCAGTAGGTGCTATGCTGCGGGAGCCAGGGAGGGTTGACCAGACAAGGGCACCCTGAGAACACTGGAGATAATTCTCTGTAAAAGGGCTTTAGGTGTTGGGGTCACCCACAAATCTGCTGGAGTTCATTGCTGTTGAAAGGGCTCCAGTGACATTTTGTAAAGTGCTTGCTGTTGTGTAAACTTGACCAGCAGGAAATCTAAGGATTTGAGTCTTGCTAAAACGTCCCTTTACTAAGCCTTCAAAAAGATATTAAATAGGTTGCATGATTCTTGGAATCAGCAGAGCTTTTTTAATGCACATTTGTTGATGGAAAGATGTCAGAGCTAATTGACTAATAATAAGTGGCACAGTGGCTTAATTGCAGTGGCTCTGCAAGAGAGGGCAATGAAGTGACTGACTAGCATTGTCATTACAAATCCATATGCAGTTCTTTCTGAAGCTTAATTGTAGAAGGCCAGTAAGGATTTTAACTCTTGTCTTTGAAAGGCATTGTTTATGGGAGATTTATGTAGAGAGTAATTGGCAGAGTGGAAGGGCCTGGAAGAACTGGAAAAGGATTTAATTTTTATATTCTTTGTAATCATGAAAAATAGGGGAGTACGTGTACCTGTTTAAGGCTGAATTCTTTAAGGAAGAAAGCTGAGTTGCTAGGTGACCTTGGAGGGGCAGGAGGGCTAAAGCTGTTTGTTTTATTGAACTAGAACTGAAATGGGTGAAAGATTTCACTGATGGCTTAATTTTCAAGATGGTCTTATTTCAGTGTGGTAAGGCTTTGCTCCATTCTTCTGGGGAAAAAAACCCCAAACCCCCCAAAAAAAACCAAAATAAAAACCCTCTGCAACAGTTTGTTACCCTTCGCATAAGAAATTATTGAGTCCTGCAAATATGTACCACACAGGTAAGGGGGGAAATCATGTGTAGGCCAAAATACAACTAACACTCAATCAAAGCTGGGCTCAAGCTCAGGAGGAGAAACATTTTTGAAACACTGTTGTCCAATATGCAGAGTTGTGATATATGTTGTATGTACATGTCAGCTGTAGCATTTGTATAACATTTAAAAATGGATGGGATTTAAGGTGATCTGTGTCTAATTGTCACAATTAGCTGGATCTGGCTCTGTAGTCACTGTAAACAGTAATGGAAAAACTACCATAGACTCAATTAATACAGTCTAGAAGCTGCATTCTATTTGGTAATGAGTGCCAGCTATTTTGGAACAAACATATTTGGCTCTCACTTATGCCCATCCCATTTTTTTTGGGAGGGTCGTTTTTAGTTTTTGACTCTTGAGTAAGTGGCAGGTAGGTTGATAGAAAAAGAACCTGGCCTCCTTGGGAGTGTTAAGTCCTTCACTTGGCAGAAGTTACTGTTCAGTCATTAGATTACAAGTGATCACTTAATGTCACTGTCTGGAACTGCGTTTGTAGGAGTGATGTTGCCAGTGAGTGATTTAGATCGCTTAAATCCCTGGCAAAAGTATCATCAAAAGCAAGTTTTTGTATAAATTTGTTGACGTGCAACAAAGTTCAATGGCAAGGTTCACTATTACTTACTACGCAGATGAAGCACACAAAGAAAAATCGGGTTAGAATGAATCTACAATGTTTTATGCGGAGAACGGGAATGCAAAAAGGGTAAGGCTGCAAAAGGGGTAAGGGAGATCCTCCCTTTGGGTCACAAAAGTGGACCCCTTGCCAAATGTAGCCTCAGACTTCATCAACGATTTGTCCAAAGAATGTAGCAGCATTTAATCATTGACTACTGGAGTGCTGACACAACCAATTACTCCTGTAAAGTGCATGCACACCAGTATGGGGAGCAAACAGGATCAGCTAGAGACTTGTGTGCAGTCACGGGGCTTTGATCTTATTGAGGTGACAGAGACATAGTGGGATAGTTCCTGTGACTGGAATGTTGGCATGAAGGGCTACACCCTGTTCAGGAGAGACAGACCAGGAGGGCATGGTGGTGGAGTGTCCTCTGTGTGAGGAAACACCTGGAATGTATCGAGCTCTGTCTTGGTGTGGATGATGAGTTTGTGTGTAAAAAGAGCAGACTAGTAAGGATGGCACAGTTGTGAGTGTTTGCTGCCTCATCAGGAGGAGGAAGCGAATGAGGCCATCTACAGACAGCGTGAAGCAGCCTCCACGTCGCAGGCCCTGGTTCTTTTGAGGGACTTTAACTACCCTGACATCTGCTGCAGAACCAGCAGAGTGAAACACAAACAGCTCAGGAGGTTCCTGGAAAGCACAGATGACAATTTCCTGACACAGGTAGTGGAGGATCCTGCAGGGAATGGTATGCTGCTCCCTGACAAACAGGGAAGACCTTGCTGGAGGTGTGACCATGAGAGTGTGGAATTCAGTACCAGATGAGGAGAAAGCAGGGCAACAAGTAAGTTTACAACCACAGACTTCAGGAGAGCTAGCCCTAACTTCTTCAGGAAGATCTTCATGGAGAATGTCATGGGAACAAGTCCCACAGGGTCCAAGAGACCCTGAAGGTCCAAGCGACAGTTGGTTGATATTCAAGGATCACTTCCTCCAGGATTCAGAACAATTCATTAGGAAGAACACTGGCAGCAGGTTGAGGGAGGTGATCCTGCCCCTCTACTCAGACCTGGTAAGGCCACACCTGGAGCCCTGTGTCCAGTTCAGGACTCTTTAGGACAAGAGAGACATGGAGCTCCTGGAGCAAGTCCAGAGGAGGATGACAAAGATGATAAAAGGACTGGAACATCTCTCTTATGAGGAAGGGCCAAGAGAGCTGCTCCTGTTTGGTGTTGAGAAGAGATAACTGAGAGGGTACCTTATCAACATATCTGAACGGAGGGTGCCAGGAAGATGGATCCAAGCTCTTCTTGGTGGTGCCAGGCAATAGGGCAAGAGGCAGTGGACAGAAACTGATGCACGGGAAGTTCCACCTGAATATGAAGAAGATATTTTTACATATCCTTTAAAGTGCAGGTGATTGCACACTGGAACAGATTGCCCAGAAAGGTTGTGGAGTCTTCCTCCCTGGAGATACTCAAGAATGTCTGGATGCAATCCTGTGCCATGTGCTCTGGGGTGATCCTGCTTGAGCGGGGAGGTTGGACTAGCTGACCTGCTGTGATCCCTTCCAGTCTTAGCTCTTTGGTGATTTTGGGACTAACATTTACAAAATTATTGAGTAAGATTTTCTATAAGCACAGTAGTAACTTAGTTGAAAAACTAAGAGATGGCAACATTCATACTCTGCTTTATGTAGATTTAAATCAATTCATACTTGCACACCACAGACAGAAAGAATTATATAAAAAGGTTAAAAATTCCTCTCAAGTTTAGTAAAATACATCAGATGGCTTTGTACCTGTCAACACGTGAAGGGTTAAGTTTTGAGGATTTGAGTATATCAGCCCAGGCTCCATCAACAGCTTTTGGTGATTGTTCTCCAAGTACTGCTGACTTGAGGGTTGTTGATCTTCAAGAGACGTACTACTTAGAGGGAGGTGCTGATGTAGCCTGCTGTGGCCCTGGAGAGCTCAAAGACCCTCACAGCACTACTGCCTGTAGGGTTGTGAGATGCTTGGCTTTAGCCTTCTGTCATTCTCTGTTCTGGCCACAGTCTGGGTCAGTTGTTACTGAAATCTTCCTCAAAAGGTGTAGTAACAATAGTGTTGTTCCACTGGGGCTATGGTTTAGACAAAAATAATGTTCCAAGGTTGTGCATTAGAAAACAGCACTTCGTTAGGCAGAAGTTCCTAGGAACAGACTGCTTCTGGTAAGCTCAAAAGAAGCGTAGCTGCCCAGAAGCCATTAATCAACGGCAATGTCTAATGAGAATTCCTGAGGAGATTGTAGACTGGCCCAAGGGGGTGGGGGGAATGCACCACCACAAATGGGCATTACAGATTACTGCTTGCACATCAGTACTGGAGATGACTGACTCACTGCAGCAAGAGAGCTTATGGAAGTAGTTAGGACATGATGGATGCATTGTGTTTTGATATTTTTCTTAGGACATGGTCGTCTCTGTGCTGATTGAAGCTTTTTTATAAACTTGGTTATAAAAGTAGATACTTTATAATGTTTTCATCTGTAGAGAAACAAAAAAAAGAAGCTCAGAAAATGTAAAGTCTTCATCCAAGTAATAAGGAGTATTTTGAATTATTAACCAAACTAAAAATACAGGAGGTCCAGTGTCAGGAATACTTCTTACTTCTTACCTTCTTATCTGCTTCTTGCACGTGTTTCTCATTGGCAATTACAACTGGTGAGATCTGTGGCTCTAGATTGCACCAGCAAATTCTGTAAGTACCCTGTTCACACAAGATAAAGCACAATTTTTATGGGTCCCATAGGAGGCATTAGGTTGAACTTCATTTTGGTATGGCAAGTTCACACATTTAAAAGGGCAAGTACTGCTGTAAGAGCCTGTTTTAGGAGTGGGTCATGGTAGTGAATGTAATAAAGCTACTTACTTTGCTGTGGTGTAGTTCGTTGCATGAAATTCAGAGACTTTTTTTCAGAAGAATGGAGCTGAAGCTTGTCACACAGAAGCGAGGCCATCTTGAAAATTAAATCCCCTTGGAGAGGTTCTCCCTTTCTGCCTCTCACTGTGTAAGTGTGCTGAGGTTGTCACATTGGCTGATTCTCTTAATCTATGTAGTCCAAAATTGATTTTGTCCCTTGCCTTTTCGGGTAGTGTTGTGTCTTGAAATTACGATAGGTTACCTTCTTTGTCAACAAAGGTCACTGTCAGTTTACCTCATTAGGGAATTCGGTTTTAAAAAGATGAGTTTTTAGTTTCAGTCTCTCCAGAGAGCCTATTCAGAGGACTTAGCATTAGACCTGATGCAGCAGAAAACTGTTCATAGATTTCATGTGGCTGTGAATCACTATGAATATAAGGACAGTCCAAAATAATGTCAGATATTTTTTTCTATTTTCAGTGTTTTTGCATAGTGGTAGTTGGTAAATTCTCTCTGCAGCATCTTGACTGAAAGTTTCCCTTTAAATTTATATTCCAGCTTCATAAGTAATTTTATTTCTAATTCTAGCCTTCCAGTTCTAATTAATGTATGCATCATGGTAAGCACCTTCCACATACAGAACAATTTACCTTGTATATATGACTTACTGCAGTCAAATATGTACAAGAGTGTGGTTCTACTCAATTTTATGTATAGCTCTTTCACTTAGCAATAAAAAAAATCATGGCGGGGAAATGTTTTACAAGTGTAAACCAGCAGTTGGTAGCAAAAGTTGGCAGCAAGGGTTTTTGTGGATAAGTGCTAAATAACTTTTAACTTGCTGTTTTGCACCTGCTAACACTGAACTATTTGTCCAAACGTAACCATCGTTACCATAAAGTGCTGGAATTCACAGTACCTTCAGATGCATGTGAACTAGAGCTAATACCTCTTTTCAATTTACTGCAAAGGAATTCTTCAGTGTTTACATTCTGGGATGTTGAAACAGATGAGGAGGGATGTTTAATGTGACCTTCTTACCGCGTTTTGTTTTAGTTCTTTTCCTTTCCCAGCCTACCATGTGAAATTAATTTGTCATTGTTAAAAAAATCTAGATTTTTATCTTCTTGGCCCTTAAAAATTTGGAGTCCTATTTCAGCCTTTTAAGTGTATCTTTTTGCTTTTGTTACTCTCCTCCCATCCCAATTTCTGGTTTGTACAGAGATTAATTATTAAAACATTTTGGTTTTCAGGGAGGCTGCGTAGATTCAACAAATCAGAGCCTTGCTCTGCTCCTTATGACCCTTGGACAGCAGGATGTTTCCAAAGTCCTGTTGGGACCTCTGTCTCCATACACGTAAGTTGTCTTTGTTCAGTTTCATTACACAGTCTTGTTTTAATTCACTAGTTTTATTGCACAGCTATTTTTATATATGGAAGACTTTGCCTGTGGCAACAAATAGAACAACATGTACCTGACTTCAAATGAGACAAGTGGTGTAAGTTGTCTAGAATTTGTTTCTACATGTTAGATGAGTCCCTTAATGTTCTATATCATTCCTGTTTCTGAGAATTGCAGAGACAGGGTTTATTGATGGTTCTTGACCTGGAATGTATGTGTGCATCAGTTGGCTTTTTGTTGCCTAGTGTACACTACTATGTTTTCCCTAGTGATCTCTCTGTAGCTGTGTCATTAGATGTTGTATTTCAAATGGCTGGCCAAACTCTAGAGCTGTGATTTTTCCTACGAAACAGCTTAAGACTTCAATTCATGGAGCTATGTGCTATTTCAAGGTTTTATTGGGCAACAGAATCCTATCTGGTCCTTCAGTCTCAGTTTTTACTAAAGCTTTGTCTGTAGCTGGTAGTTGTTCAGAGGACAGGAAAAAAACCGGATTTTTTATATTGCTAGTTGTAAACACAAGTTACGGAATCACAGAATCATCAGGGTTGGAAAAGACATCCAAGATCATCAAGTCCAACTTTTGACTGAACGCTATTTCTCAACCAGACCATAGAGCTAGATCTGGTTGTTTCTTCAACACTTCCACAGACTGTGGCTCCACCACCACAATGGGTGGCCCATTTCAATTCTTAACAACCCTTGCAGTGAAAAAAATTTTCCAGATGTCCAACGTGAACCTTTGCTGGTGCAGGTTGAGTCCAGTTCCTCTAATCCTGTCACTTGTTGCTTGGGAGAGGAGACCAACCCCCACCAGGCTACAGCATCCTTTTAGGGAGTTGTAGAAAGCATTAAGGTCTCCCCTGAGCCTCCTTTTCTCCAGGCTAAACAACCCCAGCTCCCTCAGCTGCTCCTCACAGGACTTACTCTCTAGATACTTCTTTAGCTCCATTGCCCTTCTCTCGCCTCCCTCCAGCATCTCAATGTCCTTCTTGCAGTGAGGGGCCCAGAACTGCACACAGGATTTGAGGTGCAGCCTCACCAGTGCTGAGTACAGACGGACAATCCTTGCCCTGGTCCTGCTGGCCACACTATTGCTATATAAGGCCAGGATGCCATTGGCCTTCTTGGCCACCTGGGCATAGCCTGGCTCATGTCCAGCTGCTGTCACCAGCACCCCCAGCTCCTTTTCCTGTGGGCAGCTTTGCAGCCACTCTGCCCCAGCCTGTGGCACTGCCTGGGGTTGGTGTGACCCAAGGGCAGGACCCAGCACTGGGCCTTGTTGAGCCTCACACCACTGGCCTTGGCCCCTTGGTCCAGCCTGTCCAGATCCCTCTGCAGAGCCTTCCTGCCCTCCAGCAGATCAACATTCCACCCAGCTTGGTGTCACCTGCAAACTGGCTGGGGCTGCACTCAATCCCCTCATCCAGGTCATCCATGAAGAACATTAAACAGAGCTGGCCCCAGGACTGAGCTCTGATGAACACCACTAGTGACCAGCCACCAGCTGGATATAACTCCATCTATCATCACTCTCTGGGCCCTGCCATACAGATGGGTTTTTACCCAGTAAAGAGGGTACCTATCCAAGCCATGGAATGTTACTATAGTTCCCTGGGTCTTCCTTCTGATCCTGCTGGTATGAGCATTGCACTGGCCAACTTCCAGTTCTCTGGGACCTGCTCAGTTGGCCAGGACTCACACTACATGATGGAGAACAGCTTGGTGAGCGCTTCTGACAGCTCCCTTGGATGAATCTTATCCAAGCCCATAGACTTCTGAGTGTCTAAATTGTACAGCCACTAGATCACTAACTAGATCCTCCTGGGCTACAAGGGGTCTATTCTGCTCCCAGTACCCCAGCTCAGGGGGCTGGTTGCCCTGAGGATAACAGTCTTACTGTTAAAGACTGAGGTAAAGAAGACATTAAATGCCTCAGTCTTTTCCTCATCCTTGATGACAGTGTTCCTCTCCAGGTCCAGTAAAGCATGGACATTTTCCTTGGCCCTCCTTTAGTTTTTAATGTATTTATAAAAACACTTTTTATTACCTTTCACAGCAGTGGCCAAATTGAGTTCTAGGAGAAACTGGGTAGCGAAACAGCATCCATTAACAAAAAATTAATTTATCAGATTTACAAGTGATTTACTAAATCACAGTTATTTCTAGAGACTGAGCAGTTATTCTTTAGTCAAGTGAAGGGAGGTTTGTTAATCTGATAATGGCATCAAATAGTAAGAGCATGAACTGTCCTTTTTCGGTTATCATGGTACCGGTGCTGTATATGTGAAAGGTACAGTACTGTGATAACTGAAGAATGGTGGTGCCATCGCATGAGAGCTAAAAATTACCTAACTGCTCTTCTCAACTCCTGATACCTTGGAAACAACATTCATCAGATTTTGAGGGGAAGACAGGGAAGTGTCCCATTGCACAGAGGGGAAGTAATCCCCTGTAAAGTAAGTATTCATGTGGAAGGTTTCAGAAGAGTAGATACTAGTGTTTGAAGTGCACAGTTAAGCATATGAGACAATCCAATCACTTTTCATTGTATTTCTAAATTTCTTACCCTTTTTTTGTTCTGTGAAAATCAAGCAAATGCACTAGTTTATTTTGTAAGCAGGCTGAGTTCAGGTTGGTGGGTTGTCACTTCTTCCAAGCTAGGTGTATGCAGCTGGGATAAAGGTCAGGAGTACACATACTGAAGCAGCACATCATAAAATCTATGATTCTGAGAATCTGTGATTCATCAGTCCTGTGAGGATCTGTTCAGATAGAATGCAGCTTTTTATGCAACACCCCCATGCTCCCAACCTGGGCTGCTTATAAAGGACTGGTAAATTTGTCTCCCAAGCAACTCATTGGATACACAAGCCAATCAAATCACAGTATTGTCATGTTCCATGTCCTTGTCCCTTCTTTTCTCTCAGAGTTGTGACATCTCTGCATTTAACGCTTTTATCCTACAGAATCTGAAGTTACTTGAAAGCAATGTTGTGCTAGATTGGCTTTCCTGTCCAGCATAATATAGCATGAATGTGGCAGTTCAGCTGACTGCTGAGAGCATCACATTCCATGCTTTGGAATATGTCCATTAGAATGAGGAAATTTCTTATTTTCATGGGAGACATCCATTTCCTCAACTAACAATGGTGAGTGGAAGGGCAGGCAACACTATGAACAGGGCTGTCCTGGGTGACAGTGGGGCTACAAGTCTGCATGACCAGCAGCTGCCTACATTACCCCTTTCTTAGCATCCATATTTCACAGCAGTAAGTGCCTTTCTGTCAAGCTGAACTTAAAATCAAATGCAGGGTGCTGGCCATTCCGCTATCAGTCTGGCAGGACAGACCTGTCTGCATGCAGATGGATCAGCATGAGCCAGGGGTACACGAAGGGCAGCAACAGGAAAGCCTTAGTGCCCCAATCCATGGCTTTGCAAGGGTTTAGGGGCTTCAAGAGGTGGGGTTAGGGTGCCTCTGTCCAGCCAAGCTGACACTTTCAGTTGTTCCCCTGACCAGGGGTGCCCACCTCCTGCTCCTCAGTCTGTGTCCTCCTGGGAAGGTCTCTGCCAAGACTCAGGAGAGCAGTGCTGGGGCTGCCAGTGCTACCAGGCAAAGCCCTGTGCAGGCCCCAGGGCTACTGAACCAAGAATGCGCTGCAGGTGCACAGGTCTTTTCTCACACTGGTCTATTATTAGTTGGTTGCTTTACCCAATACGAGAAGTTCTTGTGTACTTTTTGGTAATCCTTAGCAGGCTTTGGGGAAAAGACAGCACTTAGATGAACAGGCCTTTTACTCTCCTTGTTGTTGGCTGCAAGACCTCCAGTGGGGCTCATGTAGCTGTCCGTGCACCTAAGGAGCAGCTCTGTTCAGCTGCTGCCTTGTTCTTGCCTGAACACACAGTGTAAATTTTCAGCAAAATAAACCTTCTTGTACCTTTCACCCCCTCCCTCAGTCCTCCAGCCTGTGCCTGTGTGGTTGGTGCGGCCTGCAGTATTATTTGATGTGCACACCCGCAACCCAGACCAATCTCAGAGCTAATACAGAGCTGCTTTCTGTCATGTGCCCCTACCCTCCCGCCTCTTTCTCTTCTGTTTTCAGGGCTCGTACCACCACTTGTTCTTCCACTGCTACAAAACAAGGCTGGCCTTTTGCTGCTTCTGCATTCTCCCCTGATGTCCCCAGGCAGCCTCCCTTTTGCTAGCACTGCAGCAAGCCTTTCCTATGTATCTGGGGGCTGGTATTTTTCTCACTCTGCCTTTATTCAAAAGGGAGAACAGGCAGAAATCCAGGGTAGCCCACCTGTATGCAGAGAGAGGTATGGACTGAACTGATCCCACCAACACGTTGCAGAGTTTCCTCATCACCTTTTAGGATTTTTCCTTGAGTCTCTGGCTGCACAGAGCCTGTGGCATTTTTACAGTTTATTCTGTGTCCTCCTTGCAGTTCAGCATGCCACTGCTGCTGTTTTGGGCTTGGCTGCTTTCTTGTCACACTGCCAGAGCCCTGTGAGAGATCCCAGCTAAGGAGAAGGCCAATACAGAGCTTGTTGCTTGTCAGCTTTACTGAAGTGTTTGTTCCAGCATATGCCCATTTACCTATTATAGCTGCAACCAGAAACCTTGCAGTTGGGAAGGCATGGAAGAAAAAGTGCATTTCCGTTTTTCCTTTCAACTGTTAATCCATTTGAGAGATGAGAGAGCTGGTATCTGCGCCGAGGCAAGTTATCAGTCCAGGAAGGTGCAGGAGAAAGTATACCTAGCATTGGGAGCAATATTCCCACCTTCACCCTGCAGAGGTAGTCAGTAGATTGCCCCAGAGATAAGTCAGATCATCACAGCCACACACCAGTATAGGTAAAACAGCCTCTCTTTTTCTGTCTCCTGTCATTTTCCTCCTCTCCTGTGCATACATCTGAGTGCAGGAGCAGCAGCATGCCCGGCTGAAGTGTAGAAAGCAATTTTGCTCCTGCAATTTTTCTTGTACTGCTTCAAAATTTCTGTGAATAGGAGCTGCCAAGAGGCTTTCAGAAGCCTCATGATGTCATGGTGGGGACAGGCTTAGGCTTTTGGTCTCCTTCTTCCCATTTTGTGAGTACTTACTGTTGATTTGTTGTAATGATGTATGTGTGATTAGCTTGCAATTATGTTTCCAGCATGCAGAGCAGACAAGCCAGTGTGTGAACTGGATGTCCACATTCCTTTTCTTTAAACTAAGAAAAGCATATACCAGTTGCTGGGGGAGATTAAATCTCAGTTCAAGACTGCAGACTTGCTTGTGGCCATGACTGGGAGAGTCCAAACTTCTGTCAGGAGCAATTAAAATTTTTCTTTTGTAGTCTTTTGGTGCAATTGCTTGTTCCCTCTTTTGGAGAAGCCAGTAAAAATGTTTTGTTGGATGTTTTTGGGTTTAAAAACATTTTTTAATAGTTTTTCATGTTACTCACCCTCCAGTCAGTGTTTTTTTAGGATCAGTGTGATTGTTAAGTTTCTTCTGTCTGAAATCATGTCTGTCTGAAATGATGAAAGGAATTTTTTTTTCTGAAAATGAGAAAACAGGAAGAATTCTGAGTCTGAATGTAATTCTAATGAAACATTTAACTAAGAAGTGCAGAAGTCAGAAATCAAACACATGCTTTGGGATCTCTCTTAAAGTGTGCATCCAACCTTTTGGCTATTCCTGTTTATGTTTGATTTCTGCTTTAAACATTGGGCAGGGGAAAGGAGAATTACAGGTTGGTATGAGGTTCATATAGCCCTGATGAAGAATCAGCATCAGGAGTAAAAGACCTTACCTGGCTGCATTTCTCTCCTTTCTTTCTTCTTCCCTCACCATTTTGTGTTGCTGTGTTACTAGCCATTCCTCTCTGTGCTTATACAGAGAGTGCAGAGGTTTCAGTAGGGGTCACTAGCTACTTCTACAACACAAGTGAGAGCAGTGTTTTGAGCTTGTAGCCTTGTTTCTCTGTTTGTATTAAGCAATATTTTCGTATTTCATTCATCATGCTCATTGCTGGAATCTGTGTTAGTACATAATGCTATTGGACTTGATGTTTTGTTCTTAAACTGTATTATTTTCTCTCATTCAGAATTGAGTTTCTGCGACACCTCAGAAGCTTCTTCCAGATCGTGTTTAAAATTGAAACAAAGACTGCTGAGGAAGAGCACATGGGCGGGGAGAAAGTCTTAATGACATGTGTTGGCATTGGATTTAGCAACCTCAGTAAAACTATAAGATAAAAAACATCTAAAGACTTCATGAAAGACAGAAAATACTGCAAAGATCTAATAAAACCTACCGTCTCTGTACTTATTCTGGCATAGGGAGATCTGTGATGATTCCAGAGCAAGGTGTACCCAAGCTCACTGCATGTAAACAATAAAGCTGACTTTAGACTATTTAGATCTGTGCTATTTATAAATGCAATGCCAGTATTTTGTGCTGCTTGGAGTGGCTCTCTGGAGTCTTAGCTGACTCGGGACTCTTTGCACTGTATTCCACTGAATGGGACACAAGTGCCTCATGTCACTGTGCTCTCAAGCCTTAATGAGGTGAGTGCTCTGGTTTTATGTATTTACTGACTTCACTTGCAGCTTTTTCTGAAAGGTTTAGATAGAGAGGGAAAACAAAACAAGCTTTGCATTGCAAAACAAATGATCAAAATGGAAATATTAGATTATTGATGTAATTGCAGAGATAATGTTAGCATGAAAATTAAAGGTATAACAGCAATTATTTGTTTATACATTTTGTGTCTGTAGAATTTGTCAGATGCTTCACTCCTGTTCATATTTACTAAATTCACAGAATCACAAAACAATCTGAGTTGGAAAGGACCCACAAGGATCAATGAGTCCAGCTCTTAAGTGAGTGGCTTGTGCAGGGATGAAACCCGTGACATTGGCATTATTAGCACCATGCTTTAACCAGCTGAGCTCATCTCAGGGTTGCGGTTTCACAGGAAGAATAAAATATATTTTATTTTTCCTAATGTTAGAATACTGCAGAAGAGATCACAACCTATACTGGCTTATTTTAGCCTCTTTTGCCAAGATAGGCATGGGAGGAGAAACCTCCATGGCAGCTTTTGACTTACCACATATATTCTTTTTAGGTGTGTTTGGCATGCTATACACGTGGTTCACAATTAGTTGTGAGAAGTAACAAAAGTAGCTGTAGGTTTTGAGGAAGAAAAATATATGCAGTTCCACCATCATATTTTGTGCATCTGCTCCCTTTTTAAAGTGCCAATAATGCTGTATGGTCTCTACAGCTGGATTGAAGATGCAAAAAAGTTTCTACCAGGTTGTAAATATTTACCCGTGAACGGCTTTTGGTAGATTCCAGGCAAACCTGTTGAAGTTAATGCTGAACTCCTGACACAAGGGAAGAAATATATATTTGACTTCAGACTATACTTTGTGTGTCTGGAAGAAAATAAAGCTGTGTTAAAAGCTAGCTTATATAGAGTCCAGATACTAATGACTGTGTTAAAATGGTGTTATAAACTTTGTCTGATGCCACTGTAAAGTGGGCATTACCTCTGTCCTCCCCAATAAGGACTTTGACAAACATTTGGGATTTGCTTCATTTTTTGTTAACTTTTGCAGGCCTTGTGAGTACTTTTTTTACTGTACTTTGTTCTTGTTGCAATCAGTCAGACATGATTTGGAAAAATAAAGTATTTTTCCCTGAATAAGGTTTTATTTCCCATTAAAGCAAAACAAACAACTGGGAAAAAAAAGCCTGCAAGTTTTTCCTGAGCCCTTCATAACATAAATGGCTGTCTTGAACTGATACATCAAAAATCGGCTTTGGGATTGCCAGAAAGGGAGGAAGGGAGAGGGTTAAGCCATTCTTGTAATTTACTAGCTTTCCAAAATTTGACTTGCAGCTAAGGAAATCCTAAATAAAACAATAGGATGTGAACTAAAATAACTTGACTATATTTTTTACATTTCAAGTTAGAAAAAGGTGTATGTAGGCCTGAAAGAATTTATCTTGCCCCCCTCTGTCACTATGTAATGAAAAAACTAGAAACTTTCTGAATTAAAATTACCCAAAATACAAGGAGCCGCTGATCCAAAAGGTGAAATGTACAAACTAAAATTAAAAGCTGCTAGAATAAAAATATAAAGCTGACATTAATTAAACATTGAAGCTTGTGCTACGGCTCCAATATCCAAAATTTGCTTAAATAAAAATTTGTAAGTATTGTCATAACTTCAAAAATGAAAAACTTTATTATTTTTAAGCTTAACTATGAAGCTGTTAGGTTTTCCGAATGTTCCAGTTGCACCAGGCATAGAGATGGCAGTAAGTTGCCCAGGCAGCAGATTCTTCAGCAATAATGATGTCACACAATTACCTGTACTTAACCTCAGTGTTAAAGTTGGACTGGTAACCCTTGGGCCTGCTGCAAATTGCATAGCTCTATAGCACAACACTTGCTGCAACTCTGAATTTGCTTCTTACTTTACAGAAAAAAAGAAAGGTATATGAAACTAGTATGTTCTTCCACAACAGTCACTCTTTGGAGAAATATTAACAATTCTAGAGGAGGTTTTAGGTAAGAGCTTTCTTATTTGGCCTTCATATTCTGGGAAAAGTACTTACTAGAAGGAAATCCTGAAGATAAAAGCTGTTTGTTTATCTGCAAAGCAGCAATTAACATCTGTTTTGGTGGTCTGATAACACAAGTAGTAAGATAGTTAATTTTAGAGCTGGACAGAGTAAAATTAAATTTTGGTGGAAAAAATTCAAAATGTTGGTAGCCACAGACTTAATGGTAAATAGAAGACACATCTTTCATCTCAGTCCATCCATAGCAGAGTAATAGTCAGGTAACCTAAATTTGAAGTGATTAACTGTATGTGAATAATCCTATAGTCCTTGAACAATCCATCAGTAATTTAATTATTCCCTTTGAGTGAACACCTCTGATCACAGACCAGAATGGTTTGGGTTGGAAGAGACCTTACCATAGTTCCACCATGCCTCAGCCAGGTTGCTCAAAGAACTATTCAGTCTGGCCTTGAACACTTCCAGGGACTGGGCATCCATGACTATGCTGGGCAACCTGTTCGAGCAGCTCACCACCCTCACAGTAAGGAATTGCTTCCTAATGTCTAATCTAAACATACCCTCTTTCAGCTTAAAGCCATCACCCCTTGTTCTGTCACTACATGCCCTTTTCAAAAGTTCATTTCCAGCCTTCCTTTAGGTTCCATTAGGTACTGACTTAAAGGTGCTATAAGGTCTCCACAGGGTCTTCTCCAGACTGTACAAACCCAACTCTCTCAGCCTGCGCTTATAAGGAGGAGTGGTTCTCCAACCCCTGAGATCATCACTGTGGGGCTCCTTTGGGCTTGCTCCGAGAGGTCCAGGTCCTATGCTGGCATCCCCAGAGCTGGATGCAGCACTGCAGGTGCAGTCCTACAAGAGCGGCAGCCACAGTGGTGACATGAAAAGTATTTGTAAAACATGCCTTTACCTTGCATCTCCTGCCAATTTTGTAATACCTGTTGTCAAACTTTCTTCTGTGATGCTATGATTGCAATTTGACTGCACCTTCTTATGTCAGAAAATTCATGCTAACTTGCTGTAGGACAGCTTCTGGAGTTGAAGAGATAATATTGGAGGCAAAATTGTTTCATTACAAGCCAGTGCACTTTACCAAAGGCATATGGCTAGAAGCCAGTGCAGCAACTGTCTGGGGAAGTGCACAGTAGGTAAGTTAGCTAGGCCATAACAGTAAGTACATGGCTGTCTTGGGTAATGATTTCAAATTGGTGTTTTGTTACTGCCAGAGCATAGATACTTTCTCTCTTCTTTCTCTTCCCCCTGGGTGATAAGGATTTTGTTTCAATCCACAGAGGCATAATTCTCTGCTTGCCAATTTAGACATTCACTTCCCTGTTTCTCAGTTGTACTCTTGAGACAGAAACCAGAGGCAAGAAAAGACAAGAAAAGAACCAGTGTTCAGGATGCACAATTTTGTCTATGAGTTAATTTTTTTTTTTTTTTTAATATTGTATGGTCATCTCCATGCTTTTATTTTGTTTATCTGATGTATGTCCACTTCTATTTAATCTGGCTCCTGAGGGATCCCAAGTGAGACACACAGCTGTGTCAGGACAACTCTAAACAAAAATGTGGAAGGAGCATCTTTTGCAGTTACTGCTTAGGTCTTGGTAAGCTATATCTTAAAAGAACATTCATGACGGGGTATATAGTGTCTTTCTTGTGCCTGATCTCTGAGCAACACTAGCAAGCTCTTAAAAACACCTGTAACCTGTTGTCGGTGGGAGAGGTAGAAAGAAAGAAAGTCCTGAAGGCAAGAGAGTGTGTGGGCTGAACTATGTGGTGACGGCATTGTATGAGTAACAGAAGTAAGTCATGCACTGTGTCACAGCGTCACAATGTCCAAATAGCACTTGGACTAGATATAAATTGAGTGTGTGACATTGTTACAAGACAGACCTATTAGGGTGGTTTGTAGTAAATCTGTAGCAATAGATGTCAGGTGTTAGTGCTAATCTCTTTCCTGGAACAGTAAGATTGTATATATGCACTAAGAAGAGTGCCCAGAGCTCTATTCCTTGTGTAGTAGAGAATATAGAAATACTTTGTGTGTGTATGTAGCAATAAGGCTACCCACAGAGAAAACCTGGTTTAAAGTGGTATTGATCAAGGGTGTAGCCAGAAGAAAACAAAGGCCAAGATAAACTTTTTATGTGAGGGTGAACAGTGGCTGGGTGCACATCAAAATTAAGTTGCAACTGGTCTGCACAACCGAAGACATAGAGATAGGCTGTGGCTTTGCACATTTGTCCTCATGCCACATTGTCACTCCCTCTTCTCAGTACCAGTTTGGCCATGCTTCCTTGGCAGCCTCTGCTGCGCTGTTCACACAACAATCAGTACTCCTTCAACATTGAAAATCTGTAGGGCGTTGTGGAGATTGATCCATGCGAGGTGTCCAGTCCTTAACTATGGGTGAGCTAGTAGGATTAAGGGTTTGATTGCAGGGATCATCACTATGTGTCAATGACACATCCCATTCTACAAAATACAACAGGCTTAGGAGGGCACCCATGTTTGCAGGATGCCTCAAAAGCTGCACCATTTATGAACAAATGCCTTACTCCTTCTCATTGTGTTTTTAACCTGTGGCCGTCTTGCTCCTTGAAAGTTACTTACATCTTTTTTCAATCCTAAACTCTCTCCAAGGATAAGAAAAAAACTGCTTTAGCAAATTTTTGCATAAATGCAAATATACTTTTTAAACTTTTGATGAATGTGGATGTATTCTGTAAGTTAAGACTACGGTTCTGAATGGTCATCCCTCAGCACATCAGGACAGATAATTTTCTTTGTATGTCTGGAAATACAGTTTTGATTCTGTATAATGCGCTAAACATCTGCAAGATACATCTGGATCAAAATATTCATCAGTTTTGATTATTTACTCTTTTTTTTTTTTAACATCATGGAAGTGGGAAAAAAAGAGAAGAAAACCCCAGCCATGCTGGTTTGTTTGTGTGTCAGCATTCAGAAACAGTACCTGAAACAGTAAGGCTTCCTGAGAGATTTGTAGAAGTATTTGTATTTAGAAATGCATCTAAACATTCAGAATGTGACTTTGGGAAAGAATTTCTACTGGAGAATGTTTCTGAGCGTTGATTGTAAAAATCTACTTAAGAATTCCTGCCACAAGATTATTATCCTCTATTTTCACTTGATTTTTTGGGACATAAGTGATCTACATAATATATTTTCAAAGAACACATCCACCATGAATCGGGACAGACTAGGAAATGGTATTTCTGTTTCTTTTGGAAATGTGTTTGTCAGGTTTTTAGTAAAAATACTGTTTCTTCATCCTTCACCATCAATGTCAGCAGCAAGTTTTGCCTTGAAACAGTGTCAAGATCTTGCTTTTCTAAGCAATGATGTATGAATGTGAAGTGCTGTTTTGAAAGATCTAGCTTTTTCCATGCTATGTAGAGCATCTTAGAAGAAAGGCTATTAGACAAGGCAAAGGCTTCTTAACAGTTTCTTACTCAATAAGAGGGTGAGAGGGGCTAGTCTAAAGCTGCACCACCAGAGGCTGGATGTGGCAGCTGCCTAAAAAGGTTTTCTTAATTTTAAAGTACAAATAAAGAATGAACATCTGTTTCAGTTTGCAGAGTTAAATAAACATTGTTAGCAGATTGTTTTAAAACTTGAAATTTACAGTAAGAAGCAAAAAGAGAGTGTAACTAACAGCCAAGGAGAAGGATGTTGCAGAATCCTATTACCCTTTTTTCCCTCCTCAGTCTCACAAGTTTTCACAGAAAAGAGCAATTTTTGTCAGAAATTGTTGAATAGCTATTGAGACACTGTAAGGAAAATACAAGAAATTACAAAAATCGTCACTTGCCTGACTGACACATGGAGTGAAAACTTAATAATATTTATGTTCATGGCATTTTCTTCACCAAATCACTTTCAAAGAAAGAGCTACTATGAAAGAACTTGTCTGAAACTTCTCTTTTCACTTCTTTCCAGATTTCAGTGAAGTCTCTCACTGATTTCCTTTGCCTTATGTCTTCTCCAGACAATAAAAATACTACTAATTAATATACAATTTGAATTGTCATTGCCAAGTCATAGGCATATAAATATAAAAAGGTATGTTGTTTGCATTACATATAATGTAATTCTTGGCTTCATGCATTTTTATCCTCTATTCCAAAGTCTGTGTTTTGGAGAACTGCATTTGTGTCAGTGGTAGAGAAGAATAAAGTGACTCATTTGTATCCCACAGGGAGCTGGACTTGAAAATATCAAGATTCACAGAACCTCAGGTGTGTGCAAACATTTACCTCACTTTATGATAGCTATAAGCTTCTTTGGGCTCTACAAGCCTGAATCTCCTTGGCTTATTTTTGCTCTTTTTTTAATGTTGGTTTTGGTTTGAGGATGGTGAGTTTTTTTGTGTTTGTTTTGGTGAAGCTTAGGTTTTTTCCTTTGTTTTATTAACAGAATTTGGTTTATTTTGTCTACCTCTAAAGACTAAATTCTGCCCATTTTACTTCAGAAAGCTTTCCATTGTAGTCTATCCCTTTCTCTGCTGATACCTTCTCACTCTTCTTGTTAGATCCATGGTTTTTGCTCTATTGTACAAACTGGAAGAACAGTCCCCACCATGCTGCAGTGGGGCTCTGAGTTGCTGCACCTTTTCACAGTACAGACACAGAATCCTCTTCAGGCTGTCCCCCTGGCCACTCACACAGACAGTTTCCTCTTTTTCCACTGGTCGCTGATTTGCCTCACTACAGGGAATTTCGTCCAGGGTTTCTGAGATGGAAGAGTGAAGAAACAGATTGGATGTCTTCTAACTAAATCTGCCATAATAGTTCCTGTTGTGGAAACAAAGCATTGTCCTCATTTTTTCCATCTCAGAGAAGGCTTGCCATCTTGAAAAGTAATGGTCTTCTGGCTGAATCCTCTTGAGTTTTAAAGTGGAGCAAGAAAGCAAACTAAGTAACACTCAAAATCAAAGTTTCTTGCTGACTGGCACTAACATGTATGGGCTGCTTTAAAACTGGTGGAATATTATGCTACTGAATGGACAATGAGCACATTCTTATAAAGTCCTAAGTCTCTGAACTGTACATGATAAAATCTTGATATAAAGCTCCAGTCTTATGAAATTGAAAGACTTTATTCTTTTAGAACCTTCTGTTAAGGAAGCCAACCAATGTTTTGTTTGCTTATCAATACTGTGGGAATTTCTGTCAATAACTTTCCACTGGTGAAAACCCTTGCGGCATTTCATTATGTAGTGTCTACCACTGCTACTGCAAAGACTATCTCCAGCACAAAGACTAGGCTAGCTTAAGAGAAGGAGAACTGAGTACTAGATACTACTTTTTAGTTTCTTGCTTTTCAGTCAAGCAGTGTGGGGAATAAAACTCACAAAGATATAGAAGCACGCAACTGAAGAAACAAATGTAACTGTACTACTGTTTCAATTATCTGTTTATATTTAAAATGTTTAAAGCTATTTTTAAATATTGGTCTTTACCCCACTGGTATTTTATAGGGAATAAAAAAAAAATCCCAACCCTTGCCAGCATATTTTTGCAGCACTAGCTCATATAATAAATCAAGAAACACAGATGCTAAGGATAGTAGTTCAGTAGTTGTATCTCACCCACCATTCTCATGACAATCCTCTTCTTCTGGTGTTACTGCAGCTGCTAGCCAAATATTAAACTCAAATAGCTCTTTGTTGGGCTTGTTAGTTTCACTTTTGGGGGTAAGCAGAACAGTGTCAGTTCCCAGTAAAAGCTGTTCCCCTTACAATCTTTTTAATTTGCTTCCTCTGCCGTTTACTGAACAGTAACCTCTCCACAGATGAGTAGGGTATTTATTTCTGTTGCCTGCTGCAGCATCTCTTAAGCACAAAGTAGCTCCTGTTGTCACAATTTCTACTAACCAAAAATATCTATCTGGTAGGTCTAGGCGTTCCCTCTATGGCTGACACAATTCTGTAGCAGCAGAGGAAGCAGAATAGAAGACATTCAAGACCAGGGGGGATGGACACCTGTGACTCATCTGAAAGGACTGGGTTTCCTCCCCAGGTCTAGGTGTGTTGAAGGCAGTGCCAGGGCTGCAGGGGACTCTTGCAGCTTCTCCGGTCCTAGGAATGCCAGATTCAACATTGCTCCTCAACATTGAGCAAAAACCACAACAAATGCATTTCCTTCATTTCTGTGGGTGAGAACTAGTTGTGCTCTTTGAAGCAATTACATAAACCCATCTAATTGCTTTGGTCCTTCACATGAAAGGTATCTTGGGAATGACACACTCTGAAACTACTCCCTGGGAGGATCAAGTTAACTCCTGTTTCTGCCTGAGGTACAACTACCTTGACAATATCTTTAATATAACCCAACCTTTGAGGAAGCTTAATGGCAAGAGATACAGCTTCTTTGCCCTAGGGAGAGCTTTTGTGCTTTATTTCCTACATGTGCCTTAGTGTCAGGGAATACTTAACTGGAATTGCTTATCTAAAAATCTTCCTCCTCCAAGAAAAGGAGTTTGTGAAAGCTATTTCTAGATCCTGAAATGCTCTCCCGGAGAGCTCCAACATGTGGTTTATTTCCATTACACTATAAAAAGTGGAACAAGAAATCAATGTTTTCAAATTTAATAGTTGCTGGGTGCTTTTTTTAATATAGGAAATTAAAAGAGCTGGATTTGATTTATTGTTTTAATTACAAAGAAAGATCTTTAACTGATCTGACTGGAATTCAAAAAAAAAAAAAAAGAGAGGAGAAAAAAAGAGCAATTTGACATTGGTTTGATGTTGTTTGAACCAATGTAACTACAAAGCAATAGTGAAAATCAGCAGTTAAATTATGTAGTCTGATCCCACAATTAATTAATGAAAGCTGTGTTACCCAAGTGGTGGCATGTGGGACAACCCCTCTCTTAAAAGTGCCTCTTAGCTGGTTTGCAGAGGTCCATAGCAGGATATCTTTTTGAATCCAGACCAGGAATTTATTTCTTTGTGAAAACTCTGTGCTCCTGTTAGTTTTAACTGAAATTGGCCAAAAGATTCAAAAGCAAAATAACTATACTAAAGATACCTAATAATTTATTTTTAACATAAAATGTTTTAATGCTACAGTGTGCACATTTGATACCAACAGTGATATCTAGCTTTTTCTTGAACTAACTTTTTCAGAAATCTAGCTTTTTCTTGAAGTAACTTTTCCAGAAATATTGATAAAGCAAAAGGTCTCATATCTATTTTCATCTGAGCAACAATAACATAGCATGTTTGAAGAATCAGCAGACTGTATATTTTTATAATTTCATTTCAGACTGGAATAGGTTTTTGATTTTAAACTCTGCTCGTCATTTTCCAGGGCTGTGAATCAAAATACAGCTTGCTGCTACACTGTACTATCAACCAGAAGTAAAAGTGAGTAGAAACAAAAGTGAAATTCAGTGTCTTTGCTTCGTTGTGAAATATTAAGATGAGAATACCATGTGGAAAAACAAATTTTTCACTTTGAGTTTACTGTAAGCAGTTTAGAGACTTCTAGAATTGGTTAATAAAGGTTTCTTGTTTGTATATGTGTGTGTGTCTATGAAAGTTTCTTGCTCTTACAGAATCATAGAATGGTTTGGGTTTGAAGAGACATTAGAAGTCATCTAGTTCTAATGGCTGTCATAGGTAGGGACATCTTTCACTGTATCAGGTAGCTCAAAGTCCCATCCAACCTGACCTTGAAACCTTCCAGGTGTGGGCCAGCTGGAATTTCTTTGGGAAACCTCTTCCAGCACCTCAGTATTCTCACAGTAAAAAAATTCTTCTTAATATCTAATCTAAGGCTACTTTCTTCAGTTTAAAGCCATTTTGTGCATGCCCATTTAAAAAGTTTCTCTCCAGTCTTCCTGTAAGACTCCTTTACAAGAAGGTTGCTAAAATTGGAAGGCTGCTATAAAGTCTCCCTAAAGCCTTCTCTTCTTCATGTTAAACTCAAGAACCTTCATTAAGGTCTCTGGCAATTGATGTGAGTGCAGTTGGCAATTAGGAAACTGTGCAAGATACACTTGGCTCAGTTTCACGACATTGATTTCTGTATTGCATCAAAGTAGCTTAGTAATTGTATCTTAAATGTGTTTCAAAATGAAAAGAAAAAAAAATTTAAATATATCATAAAGGTTGAGCTCTCAAGTGAGGAAATTCCAAAACTTCAACAGTTGACCTTAACAGGATTTTTGTTACCCCATTTTGTTGTTTTTTGTCCTTTTAGTTTCTAGGCATATTCACACTCACATCCTGCTACATTAAAGCAGATAAAATTACACAAGAGATTAAATAACACAAAAAATCCCCAAACCCAACAGGATGAAACACTACTGATGGAAGTGAATTTACAGAAACATTAACTTTTGAGGCTTCCTGGCTTTCACAGATAGATAACTGCTGCCAAACAAGCTCAGGAAGGTTAACTTTCCATGATAATGCATGGTAAAAGAATATGGACAGAGCTGCAGTTCATTGCATTTAAAATCAGATATTATTAATCAGTACATAATTAACTTCTAGAAATATTAACTTTAAAAATCCATAACAGATGTTCTCATATAAATCTCCATACATGTCTTGAAATGTAAGAAAAAATTCTAGTATATGTACATATGTGAAAACACTATTCAAACAACAACCTTACTTTCCACAAATTGATGCCAGGTCATTACGCAGTCCTCAACACTGTACACAATGAACTGGGCTGGAAACCTATAATTATGCATTGGAGTACTTCTGGCCAACTTCTGAGTCCCTTTAAATATCTGGAAACTCTAAAAATGAATAGAGAAATACTCGTCAGTGTATATGAGGGAAGCAGGCTATTTTCCATATTTGACTAAGGTAAGAAAGGCTGAGGTGACTTTGCTTTGATTTTTCAAAAGAAAAAACAGACCCTGGTCCCTCCAAAATCTCTTTTGAGAGGTTTTCAATCTAGTAGACTTCCCTATTCCCATGGGATTTTCAAAGACAATTTCTTTGTCATATGTTATTTTCCTAGTGATAGGTAGACCTGGGAAGGCACTTTAATTTACCTTTATTATTAATATTAATACAATTTGTATAACAGTAGAAACAAAAACTTTTTTAATTCAGTGGAGGGTTGATCCTGGCTGGATACTAGGTATCCACCAAAGTTACTTTAACACTCTCCTTCACATCTGGACATGGGAGAAAAGATGATAGTGAAAGGCTCATGATTTGAGATAAAGTCAGTGAGAGATCACAAAACAATTACCATCTCAGGCAAAACAGACTGAATTTGGGCATTAATTGAATTTGTTACCAGGAAAATCAGATCAGGATGATAAGAAACAAATCTTAAAAACACTTTCCCCCACTTCTCCTCCTTCCTAGCTCTTCTTCCTCACACAGAGGTGCAGGCAGAAGGGGAATGGGGGTTATGGTCAGTTCACACATTTTTTCTCCTGGCATCTTACACTGGCTGTCCCAGACATGGAGGAAGCTTACAGCACATTCTGACAAAAGCTAGTAGCTCTCCCACTACCAAAACCTGGCCATACCAAGCCAAGATAAATTCACATGTTATTGTATTTAGACGCCAGTTAAGCACAGAAGATACTCTGCTTTAAAGATGAAAGGGAAAACAAAGCAAAACAAAACCTATGCAAGCAAAAGTTGATTAGGAAACAAACTGCTACTTGATGGAGACCTGGCATACTGATGGACTCCTGAAGCATTTTTATTGCAATCAATAGGACTTTTGACAGCAGAACCACTAACAAAGACACAGCAAGCTGAGTCTTCAGTGTCTATGCTTGAAGGTTCTCCTTCAGCCTCAGGCAGTTTTATTAATTCTGTTTTATTTCATACTGTTGGCAGATTTTCAGTAGAAATTCAGACTTACTGACCCTTTTCCTTACCTGTGTGGTATTGGTATACCTAAGTGTTTCCTAAGCAAAAAAGTCACAGATTGACAGTAAATTTGTGGTTCCCTGTAATGCCATTTATACCAAGCCATTTCCCATCAGTGGACTGCATTTCAAAAATTTATTTTGAAGTTCTACCGTTAAACCAATTGCTTGCGCTTACTTGCCTGCCTGCTTTTTCCAGCCACATAACTCTTGGCTGCACGCTAGGTTTTATTCTCTAGTAAGAGAAAGGCACATGTTCCTTAAAAGGAAATCCCATGCTGCTGCTCCATTGTGACTCAACTAACTTGGCAAGAAATGAATTTACTCCATTTCCATATCAGATCCACACCAACCTGTGCTAAGCCACATGGATGAGAGCGTTCAAAGGATTGCAACATTTAATAGAGCCACAAGCAGTGTGGAGATCAGGGCAGGCCTTACTATTCCCATGTGGCAATTAGCTTCATTAAACAGTAAATAAGCAAATAATTTAACCTTTATTTGCAGAAAACCTGTCAGAAACTATTGAAATCCACAAAACTGGAACAATTCGATTTGAAAGGTACAGATGAAAATCTCATGTACTACATGTAGTTAACTTGTGCATATGCTACCATTATTGGTAAGAAATACAGCAATACTGCTATGCAATCCTATTTAATCCAAGATTTAATGCCACTGGATATCTGGCACACCCATCCTTCCTACAAACAAAGAATCTGCCAGGCAGAGCACTATTCCTGATCACCATGGGCTACAAAGCAGGCTTCTCAGTCTTCTTGTATCATTTGGAAGGAATCCCAGAGAGCTGTTGGAAAATGAAAGCTTATACAGCTCCTGGAAACTGCTGGGAAAGAAAACAGGGCAGTTTTGGACACACAGAGAGAAATATCTGATTCCACTCCTCTGGTTTATAGAAGTCACCGTTCTGCATTAGTCACTGTAGTCTCTGAGTGCTTTTTTACTTGCTCAGCAATTTAACTAATGCCTGTTCTTGTAGGGCTTCATGGTTTTTTTGCTTTTTAAAAATTTTTTCCTATGGGATTGTTATGTGATGCAGCATTTTGTACCTGATCAACAACACAGTGGGCTGTTGGAGAAGGAACTGACAAAGAAGTGCACCTTCCACCAAGAGCAGTAATGAGGGTGCGATTTAGTGTCTGGAGAAGTACCTTTTGCATTCTTGTGTATACGCTCCAAAAGTCATCTTCACAGAAATGCATTACAAAAGATATTTTTAGGTACTTTCTACTGTCTGTCAGAGGAACAGGTACCAAATGGATATCTGGAGGGGGACAATCATGCATCTGCTGTTGGGGCCTTCAAAGCCAAGAGATGGCTTTTTTTCCTGAGCTGTATTTTCCCAAGGGGATGAATTAGAAGAGTGTCCTTTTGCGAGCCAAGCTATACACAAACCTGTATTTACAGGTGCTTTTTCTTCCATTCTCCTCCGGGAAGGAGATAATCACTCACACAACTTCAGGAAATAGGTTTCAGAGAATGACTACAAAATACGAAAACATTTCCTTTAAGACTGTTCTTTGTACCATATATTCAAAGGGAAAACATGGCTTTTTAACCAAAATGTTTTTTCCAAGGCAGGGCCTACTACACAAAGAAAATGAGAAAAAACATTATGCAATATGTACTTACTAAACAGTAAGAATTTCACATCCTGCTACAAAACTAGAATGAAAACTGAAAAACATGCAGTCTGACTTCATATATTTGACTAAAATAAGTAATTTCCTTGGTGGTGTAATTTGCAAAGGTTTTGCAAATAATTCCCTACTTCTGAACACAGAATATGCTTCGATTTTAATTTCAGCTGCAAATGATAAATCAAAGTACAACTATGAGAAATTTTTAAGGAACTACTACAGAACGATTTCTGTAATTTTCAGCTTTTTGAACATGAAAATTAAAGAAGTCTATTTCCTGGCCAGCACTCTAATCTCAGAATTTGAAACTCAGAAGTAATCACATAAGTAAACAAAGCCTTTTACACAGATGGCAAGTTTGTAACTTGCTTTGAAAAGCAAACTAAATTTGAAGCTGCTGCACCACCTGTAGAAATAAAGTTTTGTGTATAATTAGTGGCATTTTTGTCCATCATTTGGGAATACATTTACTAAGTTCATTGTTTAGCATCCGTGTTTTTGGATTCTGTGGTTATGCCTGTGTTACTACACCCTACACACGAGGGTATTCACACAGTGTGAACATGCAAAATGAAACGTGTGAACAGTATGGACATAAATGATACTTCAGCTTTCTGCCACAGGTTGACACTTGTGTCCAAGCATATTAACATGCAAATGTACTGACACTCTATTATCATTTAGCAAAGAAAAAGGAAAGGGGGGGGGGCACTTAAATGGTAGTTGGATGCAAACCTGAGATATTCACAGTTTTTGAGTGCAGCTGCCTTCTAAAGGATTTGTTAAAAATTGATGTAGTAGCAAGAAGTCTGATGAAAGTAATGAAAAATGCTGAGCAGACTAGTAAAAAAGGGTTTTTCACAGGACAATACCATTTCTTGCCATGTTATACTAAAACATTATACTAAAATTATAATAGAAGACAAACAAAAATGCCAGGTATCCTTAGATAAGCTGGAATGTTTGGAGTCCTAACACAGATTGGACTTTCAAAATCCCAGCAAGTGATGGTGTGCTTTATCACTCCAGAGGCTGAGAAATTTTGCAGGTCCAACTACACTTGACCCTGTCAAACTACTGAAACTTAACAATAGAAGCCTTTGTCATCTATTTCAGTCGAATTCTTTGCATTTGCAGGGTCCTGTCCACAGAAAACTTGATGAGCAGAGTCTTAAGATATGCAGTGAGCACAACCAATGTGGTACAATACTCTCCTTATCTTTTGAGTGGTCTGGGTATCAGTGGCATATTAGGTATGTTTGGGAAGCACCTGAATATTTTTATTTTGGAGTTTCTTTCCTTTCTCTGTTTGCTATAAGTTTCCAGTGTCACTGCAGCGTGCTTGTGTAAGTTTTCCACACTACAAACTGAGAAGAGATATTAAACACGAAAAGCAAATTATTAGCGGATGTAATACTGCAGAAACTTTCTTTGAGATTACGGACTTTATATTATAGAAGAAAACATGCTGGAATTGACTTCATTTCAAAGTCACCAGGTTTTCTTTACACTGCACATTCAAGAAAAGCAAAGCAATGTATGCACTGATATAATCTCTAGTTCTGAAATGGCTTGGATTTTGTGAGATGATCTTATAGGACGAGACCTGTGAGATGATGTTATAGCATATGGGCATACCCTTTTCTTCCGTACAGGGCAAAAAACCATGCATCACATCATAGAAATGACAGTGACATGACAAAGTAAGATTGTACTTAAAGAGTTCAATTTTGACAGAACCAAATTGCTTGCTGACATGTAACAGCCTGCTTTAAAGCACTGAATGTTATGAGCATGAGCCTGTCAGCAGTCTGAGACTCATCATCCATCAAACTTTTATGTGGCTTTTTAGTTCTTCCTTGTCCCAACTTGTGTTTTTCCTTTGTCTAGCAGGAAACCCAGTTCCTGAGCTTTCAGGTGAGGTATATTTATTGGCACGGACAAGAAAACAAAGGACAAACTCGTCACACAGGAAGTGACAGAACAGTGTGCATTTCAGAAGTCAGAACTGTGCAGTAAATCCCAGGAGGTGGGACAGAACTCGCACACACACACTTTGCTTAAAAAACAACCGTACATTTTTTCTTTGGCTCAGCTAACACACTCACTACTGTGCAGCCAGACCACAGCAAAGACGCACAGCTTGTTTACCGTGGCTGAACAAGGCCAGATCTGTGCCTCACACTGGCTGGTCCGATGCCCTTCGCCTCAGTGCGGTCCAGCTTTCCCCTCAGCGGGCTCCTACAGAACGGAGACTTGTGGGACAGGAGAAGCCCTTGCTGCCCACACCGACTGTCGAGCAGGCAGCGGGGGCGAAGAGCAGCACTCGAGCACTGCTCGGCAGCGGTTCCGCTTCTCGCACTGACAAAACCCTGGTGTCCTCTCTAGAGCCGACGGAGCCTGACAGAGTTCCAGGTGAGTTTCGATCACGCTCTCAAGCACATACATGATACTTGAGGATGGTACTGTGTAGGGCCAAGAGCTGGACTCGATGATCCATGTGTGCCCCTTCCCCCTTCCAACTCAGAGCATGCTGTGATTCTGTGACGAGGGGGCTGCCGCCTCCA
>VZTR01011363.1:0-15698 GCA_013400775.1 Chaetops frenatus
AAGGAACGTTTTTAAAGAGTAAATCAAAGCATTTTCCAAGATGAACTGAAGGATGGAATTACAGGACAGGCAATTTTTTAAAGGGAAGTCATGGGAAGGCCGTGGTGATTTCATTTTAAGCCATGAAGAAGAACTTGAAACATGGGCATGAAAAAACTTCATTCAAAGGTTCCAAGAAAAATCCCAGTCTGGCAAAGCTGTTGATGAAGAAAACTGAACATCTGACCGTGAAAAGTTTAAAGTCATCAATAAGTGTCTGCAGATGGAAGAAGAAAAAGGAAAATTAACAGTCAAAACATGGAGAATCCTCATGTTTTATGGTTATTAAATTGTTTATCAAGGTCCTGGAAAGTTGTTACAACCCAAACTGAAATTATGGATTTGAAATTAGCAGCCAATGAGTCAAAAAAATCCATTTCGAAGCTATAAAAGCAAAAGAAGGAGCATCTTAAATTATTTCTCTTCTGCTGTTTTAAATCATTCCATGAGCTGTGCATAACACCAGGAAGGCCAGGTGAAATGATCACCTCAGCAATTTAGCATCCTAAAATCACCATAAATTTGGAAGATCTCTGATTTCTCAAAAACCAGGAGCTCTTTGCTCTGAATCATTCAACTTCCTTGGAAAACATGCAGATAACTTTACCAGAGATGTCACATCCAGAGTGACAACATTGGATTTAATTTATGGTAGCTACTGTAGGAGGTAGAAAAGGTGAATTCATCATCCCTGGAGAGGATTAAAGGACGTGGAGAGGTGGCACTTAGGGATGTGATTTACCGGTGGATTTGGCACTGCTGGGTTAAGGGTTGGACTTGATGCTCTCCAAGGGCTTTTCCAACCTGGATGCAGATCTAAAGGAAGTGAGTCTGCTGCTGAGATTCAGGTGGATTAATTTCCACTGACACGGAGGTTTTTGGAGGCAGAGGAATATCCAGCTCATTCTGGGGATTTGTGATATTGCCTGGATCTTTCAATAACCATCCCCTGGTAGGATTTATGGCTTCTCTGTTCTGGTGGAGAAATGCAGCAGGTCCATCCCAATGCCAACACTTCCAAGGGAGGGAAACGTTCTCCTGCCTGTTTGGGCCAGGGCTGGGACAAATCCTTAATGAAGGGAATGGGAATGAAAGGACAGACACAACATTTCCAGAAAACAGTCTGGACTTCTTTGATTTTTCTCCTTGGATCCCAAGAGAGATCTGAGCGTTGCTGCAAAGAGCTGATTCAACTTCTTTTTTCTGGAAGGAGCTCCTGGTGCTCCCTTTTGGAGGGGGGCAAATTAAATCCCACCCCTTTATCCCTCTTCTCATTCCCGAATTCCCTAAAAGAGCTGCACCTCTTTCCACTGGAAGATCCCATTTCCTCCCTCACACTCCTACTGTGCTCTAACCACACTATCAAAGCTTAAAACAGTAAAAGTTTGGGAAAACCCCACATTTTCCATTTTGTCCATGTGCCAAGCACTGCATCCTGTGTCTGGACCAGAGACTGTTTGAGACCTTGCACTGATAAATTATGAGTATTAGTGATATTTTTGGGAAAGTAGGGGAATTTCAAAGACAAGCCTCTACTTGAACAGCTGCCTGGAAAATCAAGAGGTCGGAACAAAACCAGTATCCGATCTGAGGAAATCCTAATCCGTGTCTCTCCTACGTTTCTGGTTTTCAACTGTGCTGTTTTCAAGTTGACCTTCTGTTATAAAATCCTCCCTCACTGTGGTCCTTGGAAAAGCCCATTTATGGACATAATGCATGACAAAACCTCCTCGCTCCTACAGAACATGGCTGTTCCCAAAATTTTAGGGATTTTCGTGCTGGCAAAACCACCAGAATGACAAATTTGGAAGAGTAAATCCTCCTTAATAACTCAAATAAAGAAGCTGACAAGGAACATGGAGAAGATCCTTACCTATATGAGGGCTTTCAAATAAATCAAGATTAAAGCTTGGATCTGTTGATGTGGAGGCAGAATCAACATCAAGAGCTGTGGAAAACTCAGATCTGGAAAAGTGGAGACACAGAGAGGCTCACACACGGACCAGAGGTTCTGTCAGGGACTGTGTTGACACATCCCATGAGCAGATGGAGGTGTCCACTCAGGGTGACAGAATCAGGCAGATTTCAGAAAAGCAGGATGAACCTTGGCCTTGGAAGAGGTGAATCCCATGGCTGTGGTCCGTGACAGGATGTAAGAGCTCCAGAATTTCTTCTCAGCTTCTGGATTTTGGGAAAGGTGACATTTGTGCATCACAGGTGGCTTCAACCTCTTCATTTAGGCAGTGGAGTTATTCCTCAGTGGACATGCTGGAGAACCAGTGCTGGTGACTCAACACTTCCTTGCAGATGGCCAAGAGGGGCTGAATTCCTCATCTAGGAGGGATTTTTTTAAGGATCCAAATGTCAGGAATAGCCAGACCCTGGGAATTTGGTCATGGACTTAGTGGCTGAGCATTTTGTTCTGCTCGGGCCAAACAACCCCAAAATGTGAGAGTTTGGATTACGGCACCAAATTTGCTTGGAGCCTGTTTTTATGGAAGGTCTGGAGGGGGCCTCCTGGAGTGGTCATTATTCTAAGGAATGTTTAT
The DNA here is from genome assembly GCA_013400775.1 of Chaetops frenatus. NCBI lineage: Eukaryota > Metazoa > Chordata > Aves > Passeriformes > Picathartidae > Chaetops > Chaetops frenatus. Next base: position 2,589 of record VZTR01011363.1, read on the forward strand.
ATGGACCAGGAGGCTCAGACCCACCAGGAACTCCATGAGGAACGTGCCAGTCTTCCCTGCCAAGGGAATCTTTGGCCACTGTGCATTGATGAGCAGGAATGGAGCTGGATTTGTGTCCATGGGCACCTCTTTGCATCTCCAGCTTCCACGGAATGCCAGCAGGGAACAGCAGCGCTGGCCAACACCTTTTTTCCTCCCCAGGCTGGTTCTTTCCACCTCTTCCACACTATTTCTGTGGGAATTTGCTTGTTATTGATTAACTTTCCCATGTATGGGTTCTTCTGAGCTGAGATTCAAAAAGGATCCATAAATTATCCCTAGGGCTGATTTTCCCTCCTTCTCCGTCGCATGTGGGAGTTAAAACAGACAAAAATTTCCTCTCCCTTTTCTCAGTAATTTTTCCAACCCCACTGGCTTTTATTAAACTGATTTATTTATTTTTCCCTCCTTTCCCACTCAATTTGAAGTGGCTGCTCCCTCATCCCCAGCACTGCCTCACAAAACATATATGGAAAGTGAAATAATTTATTGTTCAATTATTTGCTTTTGTGTTGTAGATGTGACATGTTCCTTTCTGTTTGTTAGGGCTTTTCCTGCCCAAATAATGTGGGTGAAAATAAGTGACATTTTTTAGTCTTTTACTTTTTAATTTTGACTTCATCCTTTTATTTTTTACCTTTGGAAAAAAAAAAAACAAACCCTTTGTGATCTCAACAACCACGTAATGAATAGGAGTGAATAGCCAGGCTATCCACGAAATGTTTTCCTGGGTGTTCCCTTCTGTACCAGCCAATTTTTCCTCAGTTTCAGGAAGGCAGCCAAGATAAGGAAATATTCATCATTTCAGCACTGCATTATTTCAGTGGAAACAAAGGCTCACGCTGTGCGTATTTGTGTATATTGTGCCTTGACTGTAGGCGCTGTCATCCTGAATCCAGGATTTCAGAGTGGCTTTGGAGCCTTCCAGTTCTCCAGTCATTCATGGAAAAGCCACCTGGATAAGTGAGGGAAGCTGTGGTTATAATTTAGGTGTCCCTGCAAAGCCAAATCTTGGAATTTCTGCACCTTTTGTCCCTAACATTTTCTCATCTCCCTCTAAGAAAAAAGTTTGTGTGGCCACTCCTTGAACTTGACAAAGGAATTGATCCAGCTGAAAAAGAACCTGGGAGGAAAAAAAAAATAAAAAATCAGAATTTATTTCTGCCTCCAGATCAGCTCCTTGTTGGAGTTCACTGCCCGGTCAGGAAAGCTGGAGGGCAGGAGAGAGGGAAGCAGGAGGGGAGGGATGTTTAAACTGGGATTGACACCAAATCCAAAAAGCCTGGAAACGCTTCACCCTGGCAAGGAGTTCTCTGAGGTGATCAACTGTAGGATCGTGGAATTGTTCAGTTTGGAAAAGACCTCTAAAATCAAAAACCAACCATTAATCCAAGGCCACCACTGACCCACGTCCAGAAGTGCCACATCCACATGACTTTTTAGGGATGGGACCCCACCACTGCCCTGGGAAGTTGTGCCAGGACTGGACAACCCTTTCCATGAATAAATTTTTCCCAATACCCAAATTATTGGCTAGGAGAGCTTGTGATACAAGAGATTATTGTGGAAGCAATGTTATGTGTCAGACATCCTCTCTTGGAATATCTGCCTATACTGGGATGAAAGGAATAAATCTGGGAATTCTTTTCCACCTCCCTGAGCTAAATCCTGCTGTAGATCTTGCTGAAGATTCACTGAAGCCACCAGGACACTTTGCATTTTGCCCTGGAACCAGATATTGGATTGTCGATTCCTAAGTGATGACATTCAAGGTGTGAAAGGAATCTGGGGAGAGTGGTGGAAATGTTGGGTTGAAAATTAACACCTCCAGGACAGAAAATATATAGAAAAAAAAATGAAAAACAAAATTAGTAGTTATAAATAATGAGAACCAGGTTGTGATCAAAGGCAAGATGAGGAGTTGGATATCTTCCAAAAATCCTTCCTGTCCAGAAACTGGAAATTAAATAATTTACTCATTATGAACAAGTAATCAATAATTACCAAGTGTTACTGCAGTTATAACATCTGTGCATGAAAAATTAATTAGCTCAATTAGTAAGGGGGGCCTCTCTGCTGGTTTTTGTCTCATTCCCATGAAAAGCTCCTGTTCAAATGTCCCATTTGTCCAAAGACAAACTCCAGGACTCTCCATGCCCAGCAATTCCCAGCCTAAGCCTGGTTTAGGCAGCTTTAGAAGCATTCCCTAAGGGACTAAAGGTTGGGAGATCAGGACATTGCCAGGGAAGGTCCAGTCAGGAAGGAAGGCTGTGGTAATGCAATTAATTCAACCTTTAATGGCTGGGCAGGTACACAGCAGCAATCCATGGATCTCTCCAAGGATCTGGAAGCATAGGTGAAAAAAATTCCACACTCCACTTCCTTCCCTCAACATTGGTATAGAGTTCATAAATGGATTTTTGGCCAAAATAGACTTTTCCAGGCCTGAGATAGCAGAGAGGAAAAGGAGAGGCAGAGAGGAGGAAAACTCCCATGAATGTGTCATCCAAACCCAGATAAAATTTCTGTGAACACCAGAACTATAATTATAAAACTATAATTAGAATTTTGACCAGACATCTTCAGCATCCTCCAGTTAATCTCAGCTTTGTTGTGATGGACACAAGACCCACAGGAATGTCACTGCCATACAGGGAAGGCAAACAGGAGCATTAAATTATTTATTCACAGCTGGGGGGGAAAATTCCTGTGGAGTCTATAAGATGGATTCTATCCCAAATCCTTTCCATATGATCTTATCCCATTTTCGAGAAATAGAAGTGTTCAAGGTAATCACAGAATCTCAGAATGATTTGGGGTGGAAGGGACCTTAAGAGTCCTCGTTTCCAACTTTTTTACTTTCCACTATCCCAAGTTGCTCCAAGCCTTGTCCAGCCTGGCCTTGGACACTGCCAGGGATCCCCGGGCAGCCACAGCTTCTCTGAGAAATCCATTCCTGGCCCTCCCCCCCCTCACAGGGAAGAATTCTTTCCCAATATTCCATCTACCCCTGCCCTCTGGCAGTGAGAAGCCACTCTCTGTGTCCTGGAAGAAATTCATAGGATGGATGTAATGAAAGCTGTACAGGAGAAAATATTTTAGGGATGGATTAGGCTTTGGTTTTAGGAGTTTGCAGTTTTTCGTGGATGGTGTATCCATACATGTAGAGCAGAACATTCCTCCAGTGGGATGTCTCTGCATTAATCAGCTTCAACTGTACCCTATGGAATATCCAGCCTGTTACAGCCTGGAAAACAGAAGAGCAGCAATTGGAACTAAAAATCCTCATGTTCTGCTTTGTCCACATCCACAGGGTCCAGACTAGAAATCAACTCCTTGTTAAAGTTCTAACCATGGCTTTTTCTTGGCCTCAAATCCATCCATTATTCCTCCATTTTCTTATTGTATGGGAAGGTTATTAAATTCCTTCTCAATAGTTCAAGGAGATTGGAAAAAATCCTAGTGGGGGGTGGTTCCCTCTGAGTAGGGAAGGCTGGTGGTGATGTAACATGGAATTTGTAGAGGATGGAAGCTTAATGATGCCAGAAATAAGGAAAAAGGAGAAAATGTTCTTCTTTACTGGGTGAAAGTTTGGGAAGGAGCACACCTAGGTCAGGACATGCAGGGGATGCTGTGAATTGTTACTGGTTATCCTGGTTTGTGCCAAGGCTGGATGCTGGGGTGGATCAAACAGGGATTGTTCTGGTGTCTGAACTGTGGAAACTACTTTCAGTCAGAAATTACTGTAAAACAAGAGATTTCAGTTTGCCAGGACAACTCGTTCATGTTTGGAGAAGGATTTTTAATGGGTTTTTTAATTTTGAATTTATTTTTCCTCATACAACAGTTTGCAGATTCAGCTTCACCCGTAGGGTGACACTGATCATTCCCAGCTGGGGGAATCTCCAAATTTACATTGGCTGAGAAGTTTCCTTGATGCAGAACTGATGCTGCTTCAATGGATCGTGATTTTTTTCTTTTTCCTGAGTGCCTTGACTTTTCCTCTTGGCACTCAGGAAAACATTGGCCCTCCCCACACCGTTTCTCTGCCCTGGCAAAGACCATGACATCAAGCCTCAAAGCCAGGGGTGTGGCCTAATTTATTCAATTCTTCCCTCTTTCCTCAGCTTGTTCCTGAACATTAATTGTGTGGGGACTGGGGCAGGAGCAGTGTGTGCTCCAGAGGCTGCCAAATCCAACGGATCCAGCCAAGTGAAAAATAAAAAGGTCGGGTTCAAAAGTCTGAGCGAGAGAGCCGCAGGTTTTCCGATGGCTTTGACATCTCAAAGGGTCTGATGGATGTTTCCTTTGTTTGTTCTGTGACCACGCAAAAGTACTATAGAAATTCAGGCAAATCCCATGATCTCCTCCCCTTGGCTGATCGGGAGCAAACATAGCTGGGATTATTTATCCAGGTTTATTATTCCTTGGGCCACATCAAAAGCTCATCCTTCCCTCTGACGGGCGCCCTTGACGCTGTTTCGAGACGTGAAATACGCACAGTTCATAAACAGCTTTCTCCCACCATCCCTGCACTGTACTGCGGGAAAAATAAATTATAAGGGACTTCGATTCTCCACCCAGAATTCCACCAGGGAGCCCTGAAAACAATTTACCTCTTGCTTCTTAATTTGAAGCCGAACAGAAAATCTGTCCTCGGGATTCGGAGTGAGTCAGAGCTCGCCGCAGATAAAAGCGGGTGTGGTGGTGGAAGGAGGGAGGGCAGGAAACAGATGTGTCTGTGGGGTTTCTGTCCGGGCAACTGGGTGAGCTCAGGGGCCCTTGATGAAGCTCTGGGATAGTTCTTTAATTGGTGTAAATTAAGGTTGAATTTACCCTGATTTACTCAGCAGAGCATCGACCCTTTTCTGTTTGTATGGGTCAGTCAGAATCTGAATCTTGACATCTCTGAAGAGACAAATCCTACTCAAATTTGGGCTGTGCCTCCCTAAGTGAAAGCTCACTTTAAATCACTGCACTTATCTCCTTGATTAAACTAATTAGTTAAAATAATTTTGCTTGGTGAAAGAAGAGATTTAAGGCGAGAGACCAAAAACCCCCACCTGGGAGTTCAGCTGCAGCAGGGTCTCATTTGCTGTGCTCAAAGCAGCAAAAAAAAAAAAAAATTGTCAAAATAAAGAGGCACTTTCTTTCCATAAGGCATCAGCATTGGAAAACGATGGGATAATTGGTTTCCTTTAGGAAGGAGAATATAGAGACTCTCAGTTCTGCTTCCCCAAATCTCCAGCTCCCTTTTGGGAAAGGTTTCCGTGCATGTTCGGTGATTATCCCATCAGCGGGGAGGACACTGGGAAGCACCTGATGAAGGAACAGGGGAAGATCCAAACTAAACAGAAGTGGGAGCAGAGGAGCCAGCTCTGCAGAACATTGGATAACTGCAGCCTTTAATTTTTAAAGGAAAATTTTCCACTTCTTCAGTGAAAGGTCACATCTGGCAAACATTGCGAGAGTGTTAACAATTAGAAAAATGAAATATCTTTGCCTTCAATTTTAGTTGACAAAATAAATACGAGAATTCCATTGATCCTTTTAACAGACCATTGTATTATTTTTCGGGATGTAGTGAATTTCCAGCCTATTTCCAATCTGATCCAATTAAAGGGAACAAAACTTGAATGGCAAATCACGAGGCCTTTCCCACTTTGGTTCCAAAAGACCTCTCATAAATTCCTGAAGGAATTGCTTTTATCCTCTGGTGACTCAACAGGATCCCCATAAAAATTGAGAGACACATTTTAGATGGGATGTTTTACATGGATGGGCACCAGCACTGGGACCTGTAACAGGGAATTTTGGTAAGGAATTTATTCCCTTTCCCAGGGAATTATCCTGTATTATCCTGGAACACCTTGGACATGGTGCAGGATGAGATGGGAATTACTTCTTCCGCCCTGGAACTGTGGTGTTGTCTTAGGCATCATCATAGGTGGTCCAAAAAACCCCTTTTTGATATTGACTCAGGAGAAACAAGATCCAATTTCCTTGGTTGTTCTTGTCCCTGCTCCATCATTCTGGAAGAATTTTTCCAGAGCTTCCCGAGTCTTCCCCAAGCTTAAGGAATTGCTCTGATGTTTTGCTAAAAGGAGTTGTAAGGGTGGTTTCAGTCACTGAGCACCTCAGAGGAGGAAGAAAATTCCACCAAAACCTGAATATAGTCATTCTCCACCCTCTTCTGTCCCAGATTTCCTGGTCTCCTGAGCTGGGAGGCAATGGAGATGTGGCAGCACATGACTGATTTCAGAGAATCCCAGGATGGTTTGGGTTGGAAGGGAATTTAAGGATCATCCAGTTCCACAGGCACAGACATCTCCCACTATCCCAAGTTACTCCAACCGGGCCTTGGATACTGCCAGGGATCCAGGGGCAGCCACAGCTTCTCTGGGAATTCCATCCCAGCCCCTTTTCACTCTCCTAGCCAAGAATTTCTTTCCCAGTAGCCCATCTCAACATTCCCTCTTTTAGTTTAAAGCCATTCCCTCTCATCCTGCCTCTCCACCCCTTGTCCACAGCCTCTCTCCATCTTCCCTGTTTGGTCCTTCAGGTCCTGGAGTATCACAGTTAGGTCACTCCAAAATTTCGTTTCTCCAGGCTGGGGAAATTTGCAGAGGTTTAGTCCAATCTAAAAAATTCTGCTTCTGTTTTATGAGCAGGATTGATTTCTGATGGAAAAAGTTCCGTGTTTTATCGCACATTCTCCATTCTGGAGTCCTTTCCAGAATCTCTTTAAAATACACTGGTTTCCCATCAGCTTTCTTGTTTGCAGCTCTCGAGCATAAGGAGTTAGAATATCAAGAATCAGATTTAGGCTGTATAAATTTTTCAGAACTTATAGAAAATGTAAATATTTTCAGAAGGCATTAAAATTTTTCCCCGGACATGTCAAACAGAGTTTCTTTTTATTCTCACAGGTTTTTCATTGGTAAATAAACACTGAAACACTGAGGAAACTTTGGATTCTTCAAAATATCTTTTGGGAAATAATTATCTTGATTTCACTCAACGAGAGCCAATGTTGTTTATTTTTATGGATTTTTTTTCTTAATTTGACATCTGTTTACTTACGTAGTAATATCCAGAAATACATTAAATAAAATGAACTGAAAGAACTTTTTTGTTTTGATTCGTAATGGGGAAAGATCTGTATGTTGAAAAAATTAAATAAACGGATAAATAAATAAAGCTGCAACACAGTTCACTCTTTGAAACATTCCCTGAACTTTTTGTGGAGTAATAGCAAGAGGAATAAAATGAAAATGAGTTTTAAAAAAAGTCATTCCAATCACTACATGAAAGTTCAACTTCTTGTAGTACCCACCCAGCTAAACCCATCCATGGTCTGCAGGTACAGCATCAACCCCACAATTCCTTCTCCCCTCCAACCTTTCATTTCCATCTGGAATTTCTCCCAGAACATTTTAACTCTACTCCTTGATCCTGGAGCAAGGCTTTGATTGCTTGCAGCTGACTAAAGCTGAAGACAAGACGTGGAATAGCATCAGAGGGAACCGAACTTGAAGAGCAGAACCTGGAATGCTGTAACACACCAGGATTATCCCTGAGGCTTTGGGAGCTGTTCCATGCCTGAAAGGAGCAGTAGGATGAACCCTGTATCCCGGAGAAAATCCATGGGCCTCCAGTCTGGATGGCTTCCCACAGCTTTGCCCAGAGAAATTTTGGATGTGCCATCCCTGGCCGTGTCCAAGGCCAGGTTGGAGCAACCTGGGACAGTGGAAGGTGTCCCTGCCCGTGGCAGGGGTAGGACAGGATTTTTAAGCAACAAATCAATTTTAATTAGAGATAATTCCTTCATTAAATCAATTACCAATAGAGTTGATTCAGTAGAGGAAACTGCCATGTCCCATGGAAGGGACAGGAACTGGATGATCCTTAAGATCCCTTCCAACCCAAACCATTCTGGAATTCTGGGGTTCATACAAGCTGAGAAAGCAGGTTCCCCCCCAAAAGAAGGAAACAGGCAGGTCCCAGGTGAAAGAATAAAAGTCTAATTCCTGAGTTTGGGGTGATCTGCATTCCCACACACATTCCCAACCATATCCCAGACTCTCCATGCTCCACCCAATCCCCTGGTACATTCAGAGCAGCCAAACCTCAGCCTGGCTCAGCCTCCTGTGCATCCCCTGATCCTCTGCCAGCCTTCCCTTGGCAACTCCCACCATGTCAAAATCCCGGTTTATTCCTGAAAATTCCCACTTTGCCAATTTCCAGCCCACCAGTTCATGCCAAGTTTGAGACTTTTTTCTCCTACAACAAGCAGACACGTTTTCACAGAGTCTCCCCATTTTCAGAGATCATTCCATTTGCATGTGGTGTCTCCACATTTTCGGAGATCATTCCCAAGTTGTATCGCTAGAGAACAAATACTCCCAATATTTTATTGGGAAGAGCTAAAAAGTCAGGCTGTCTGATTTATTTTCCCGTTACATTTTCCTGAGAGAATTCCCATTGCTTATCCTACCAACAGAGAATCATGGAATCCTAAAATCACTTGGATTGGGAGGGATTTTAAGGATCATCTCATTCCAATCCCCTGCCACAGACAGGGACACCTTCCACTAGAGCAGGTCATATTATGTTGAAATAAAGGATTTTAAAGCAACAAATCAATTTCAGTTAGAGGTAATTCCTTCATTAAATCAATTATCAATAGAGTTAATTCAATAGAGGAAATTCAGCATATTCTTATTTAGAATAAAGGGGGGGGGAAGAGAACATTTTGTTTTTTCATCTGATGAGAATGAGACCTGAAAATATTTCCTTCTCTGAAGGAATCTCAAAAATCCCAAAATATCCTTAATGAACAGAAAATCCTTATTTGGTTTGAGACAAAGGTGATGTTGCTCTAATGCTAAAGGACTTTTTTTAAACTGAAAATATATTTTTAAAACATATTTTTGGAGCTGGAAATAGAAAACCTTCCATTAACAAGGCTGGAATGAGACATTTATAAAATTAAACTCTTCTATTTATTGAAACAAAAGTCACTGGGATTTAATTACATTATTTTAATTGTATAAAAACTTTGGCCTGGTAATTATATTTCCATATTTTCCAGGCGGGAAGTGGAGATTTCTTACGGAAAGTCTAAGGAGAAGAATTGTCTTAACTCTGTGTCTGAACAGCACCTGGCACAATCAGAACTTGCTTTATTATGCACAATTTGGGGCAAAAACATCCAGGGAAAAAACCACGTTTATAGGATTTCACTTCAATTTATCCAGAAATAAAAAAGTTGAGAAGAAAATAAGTTGGGAAATCTCCCGCATGCCTGACTTTGGGAATGTTCTGCTGGGTCAGTGTTAGACCTTGGACTGAGCACAGGGACCTTGAGATAAGCTGGGATCACAACCAGGGAGATCCAGGTTTGCTCCAGAATTTCAGGGATATAAATCCAAGTTTTATCTGGACAATGTGACATTTTTGGGAGAACAGTTTAGGAATCATAACTGGAATTCCTCTGCCACATCTTTTGTTTTCTTTGGTGGTAAGAGTTGGAACCTGGCAGCTCTTTACGAGATCCTTCCGTCCTTGTGGGAGCACTGAACCTCCCTACTGAACCCATGGGATATCCCCAAATGCTGGGAGTGACAAAATTAGGCAGAATGACAAGAGAAGGAATTTGTTTGGCCTTTCAGATTGGCATTAAAAATAAAATAAAATCCTTGGAAATCCGAAGAGGTGATGGGGAGATCACAGGATCCTAGGAGGGGTTGGGTTGGAAGGGACCTTAAGGATCATCCCATCCCACCCCATTCCATGGGCAGAGACTCCTCCCCCCGGCCCAGGCTGCTCCAAGCCCTGTCCAGCCTTTCCTTGGACTCTGCCAGGGATCCAGGGACAGCCACAGCTTCTCGGGGAATTCCATCCCAGCCTCTCCCCACCCTCCCAGCCAGGAATTCCTTCCCAATATCCCATCTAAACATGTGTCAGTGGGAAGATGTTCCAGTTCAATCCCATTCTGGGAAACAGGAATTTGGGAACAGTCAGTGTCCCTCTGTCAGTCTGGAGACACTGGCTGAGCATTGTGCTTGTGGGAATGTTCAGGAGGAGGAATCAGTGAAGAGAGCAAAACCTTCCCTTCAACACAAGGAATTTAACCCGATTCCTGGTCATTGGTTGTCCAACACAGCCTAAAGAATTCACACCCAGAGAAAACCTGCAAGGAAAAAAGATGGAAAACAAGGCAGGCCTTTCATCTTTTTTTGGTTTTGTTTTTTTTTTTGTTAGCTACCCACTCAAACTTCCATGAAATCCAAACACTGACTTGGCAATGCAGAACCAGGGAAAGCCTCAGGACCTGCTCTGGAGACAATTTTCCAGCAAATTTTCCAGGACAAAGAGAATTATGGGGCTCTGCAGTGGATTTCTGGAGCACTTTGGCTTAGTGGCAAGTTGGGACTTGGTCAAAGGCTGGACTTGATCTCAGAGGTCTTTTCCCACCTTAATGATTTTATAATTATCTCAACAGACAATGATCAAATGCTCAATTACCAAAACTCCAAGAGCAAGAATTGATTGGATACTTTGAGGACCTGATGTCTTGACTGATTTTATTGGGATAAACTCAGAGTTAAGAATACCAGGAAATTTAAACCTTTCACATTAATTGTGTCCAACTCCCTGGATGCCTCTACAGGCCCTGAAGTCCTAAATCCTCCCCGCATATTTGACTTCCCATTTGGACAACCTCTGCCTCCAATTAATGGGAAGAAAATTATTTTCCTTCCTTCAGTGTCCCTTCTAACACTAAAAGCCTGTTTGCATCTCTTGGTAAAATTTTATATAACATTTTAAAGGTCACAGTTTGTCGGTGGACGCCTTTTGTATAAAATATGACTTTGTGTTGGCAGCCCTGTCCTGAAAAAAGTTGTTTTCCTGTAACTCCACTAAGGAGCAGGAAGGACATTAGGGCTGGATCCTGCTTTGGATTTAAAACTAGTAATCCCCATCCCACTTTTTGTAAAACTTGTGACTCGTTTCACTCAGCTGATTGACAAATTCACCTTTTTAAAGTGCTCTACAATTTCGTTTTCTTCCAGGACACAAACCCTGGTGATTTATTTTCGACTCAGAAAAAATGGGAGGTCAAGACTTTCCCATCATAAGGAGAATTTTGCTGTTCGAACACAGCAATTGAATAACCCCAGATTATTCCAGAGCCAAATAATTGTTTTCCTTGGGGTTTTCTACTCCTTGTTCCTGAATTCATCCAGGTCTGGTGATGGCTTTTGAAGCATTTTCCATGGAGCTTTACTGGGATGAGTTTGAGATTAAAAAGTGGAAATAATAAAAGACATTTGCCTGTGAATATGGGAAGTGATGAGCCAGAGTGAAATCCCAACAGGAACAACAGTGTCCTGAAAAAACAGAATGTCAGATGAGGGTCTGGAAAGGTTCTGCTCAAAGGACAAAATCAGAGCTGAGCCATCCAAAATATTAAATAGGAAAAACATTGGTTGAATCCAAATAATTTATTGATAACATTTCAAATGATCAATTATTAAAAGTGGTTCTGTTAACAGGGACAGGGACCTGTAAAACCCAGGACTTTTGGAAATAAATCCAATTTTAGGAGGAGCACTGAAGACACACAAACAGGAATTAACAAACAGAATTACGGTCTTCCAGAAACCTGAGAATTTGCTTAGATTTCCCTCTAATCTCAAAGCCCAGACCAGCATTCCTCACCACACAACCCCAGTGTTACGGAATTCTGGATGTTGGAAGATATCATCTACCCCAAACCCCTGCTTAGAGCAGGTTGTTCAAGGCCATGTCCAGTTGGGATTCGGTATCTTCAGGAATGGAAGTTCCATGACCTCTCCAGACACTCAGGCCCAGTGTCTAAACACCTTCCCAGAAAAAAGAAAAAAAATATGTTTCATGTTCAGGTGGAATTCTGTGTTTCAGTTTATGCCTGTTGCCTTTTTCTCTCACTGCTCACCACGGAGAAAAATCTGATTCCCTGTTCTTTGCTCCCCTTTTTATAATTCATTTATCACACTGATAAGAACCTCCTGAACTTTCCCTTCTCCAGGCTGAATTCCCAGTTTTTCCAACCTCTTTTCCTGTGACAGATGCTCCCTGAATGTTTCTTGTGGCCCTTTCCTGGACTTCCTCCAGCTTGTCCATGTTTTTCCTGGGCTGGGGAATTCCAGATGTGTCCTCCTCAGTGCAATTATCAGTTTTAGGGAACTAAATTGGAAACGATGGACAAAATATGGGATCAGTGCACATCACTTTTTGAAGAGAGCTGCCAAATCCCTCCAAAGAAACACGGGAAAATGGGATGAGGAAGATGGAATATGGTCACCTTCACCGAATTCCTTCTGTGGGGAAAGAAACCACCCTACAACTGCCTGTGATTTTTTCCAAATTATGAAGGATTTCCCACATCCTTCCCAGGCCACTGCAGCACTCTGCTGTCCCTACAGTTCCCATGATGTTTTATTGGAGTTTTCCTTCCTGGAAGCTGGGATAACACAAGCACTGCCTGCCAGTTCTATTTCATCCCAGGAAAAGCTTGGTGATATTTTCAGGAAGGTTTCAGGCCCTAAAGCAAGGAATTTGTTGTGGATCTCATATTACACCCACTCTAAGAACATTCCTGTGGGGACAGCAATAGGTTTGGGAATTCCTAAATGAAAACAGGCACCTGCTTGTCTCATCTTGGAATTCAATGATCATCCTGTACATAAAATCACATCTTTAACTGGCAAAACTGTTGGAGATTTCCAGAATGGATTGTCAGGTAATTAGTTTTATTTTTCTGTGGGGCAGAAAAGAGGATTTTAGAGAGGGAGTCTTTCTCCAAGCTTCCCAAAGATATGTTCCATAATACCAGGGAATTGTTTGGGTTGGAAGAAGCCTCTTAAGGATCATCCAGTGCCATCCCATTCCATGGGCAGAGTCTCCTCCCACTGTCCCAGGATGCTCCAAGCCCTGTCCAGCCTTTCCTTGGGCACTGCCAGGGATCCAGGGGGAGCCACAGCATCTTGGGGAATTCCATCCCAGCCTCTCCCCACCCTCCCA
>VZTR01011363.1:15717-32001 GCA_013400775.1 Chaetops frenatus
AATTCCTTCCCAATATCCCATCCAGCCCTGCCCTCTGGCAGTGGGAAGCCATTCCCTGCGTCCTGTCCCTCCAACCCTTGTCCCAAAGTCTCTTTCCAACTCTCTTGGAGCTCCCCTTATAAATGTAGGGAAGTTTCACGATCTCCTCCCTGGGAAATCTTGATGAGAATATTAAAAGATGATTAATCCTCACTTGATGATTCCATTGATGAGACACATCAGACTGGATTCATCTGAATAACAATAACAACAACAACAACAACAATAGTAATCATAATAATAATAACAAATGTATCTGTGGTTTTTAGGGTGCCAATCAACCATCCTGGAGTGGGTCTTTCCTGCCATTTGACATTTGGGATGAGCAGATGGGACAGAGACAAGGTTTGGGGACATCCTCATGGAAATGAAGTATCCGTGTTCAAACTTTGGATCATGTCAGGCAGTGCCCACACTTTCCCAATTAATGGGATTCATTTTCAGTCAAATAACCTGGCAAATCACATCCCACGTATGTATTTGTGGGAATTTGGGATTTCTCCATGGACAGGAGAGACCACATCAATATTTTGTGATGCAGAACTGCCAATGCACAGATTCCTTTGCAATGCTCCTGCTTGTTTGGTGTCTTGAGAGACACAGGACCTGGAATTTCGGGGATCTCTCAGTGCTGGTGTCTCCTGGATTTAAAAAAAAAAAAAAAACAATTCTGGGAGGGGATCATATAAAACAGGCAGAAAACCCAACAGCAACATCCATCTCTCCTCAACTGTACCTCCACATGGAAAAGTTGTGCTTAATTGGATTCAGGAGGACTGGCTGGAGGAAGTTCAGATGGGATTTATCCCAGTTAATTATACTCTCCCTGCCTTTTTGGGAAGCTTAAAAGGTCAGTTAAATATCAAAGCAGATTGTTCTAGGGCAGTTCCCTCTGTTATTTCCAGGTTTAATTCCTCTCTTTGAACGGGATTCAGGATATCTGTACAAACCTACAGGACAGTGAGACAACAAGAGAATAATAAAATGAATAAAATGGGTCCAAAAAAATGTACACAGTGTGTAGATAATTTTTAAAAGTGTTTAGGAAAACGAGAGGGGTTTTATCCCCATTTTTCAGGTGAGAGAGAGAGGTAAGAAGTGGATTTTATGATTTTCCAGAGGTGTGCGAGAGCCCACAGTCCAGCAAGAAGATCCATCAAAACCTCTGGAGGCTTTGGAAGACGTGGCAACTTCGTTCTCCTGCTCCACGTGGTGGAGTTCCACTTTTTCTTTTTTTTTTTTTTAATGGAAAATAAATGTTTCCAGCACACAGCTGATTTCAACTACTCCGAGGGTTTCAGCCTGAGCAGATCCTGCTGCAGAAAAAAGAGGCTCCCAGGAGGTTTGTGGGTTCAATCATCATTACTTTCCCTGCCTCTCTCATCTTTCCTCACCAGCCCTAATCTGTGCTGCTGCATCTGCAGATAAGAGTCAGCAGAATCTCTGGGATTGAAGGATGGTCTGGGGGAGGAATTCTTCCCTTTGAAAGTCTGGGAAGTGGTCCCCTGGGTGTGTCATTAAGCTGGAGGCAAAAGCAGATGCAAGCTCAGATTATCTGTTGGTGACAGCCTAAATAAAACACAGTAATTGGCAGGGCAGGGGTGGGGACAGGCAGCGACTGCTGTGCTCTTGAATCTGAATTAGGAATAGCTGGGGAAAAAACAGGGGTTTTCCTGTGGAAAAAAAAAAATCCTGGAGTTTCACTTGTGTGCATAAGGGATGAGGGTAAGGGCTGCCTCCTCCATCCCTCCTCCTGCAAGCAAGGATGGTGACAGTGCAAGGAGAAAATATTGGGTTTGTGTTCACTTTCAGCCTCAATACTTTCCTCTCTGCTGGACTGGAACCTTATTTTAGTGCTTGGCACCCGGGGAAGAAATGTTGTCTCCAGAGCTTTTTCAGGAATCAAAATTTCTCTGAAGCCTCCCTTCCAATCCCTGACCATTTAAATCCTAATTGTAATGGAATCATGGGATGGTTTGGGTTGGGAAAAGACCTTGAAGATGATCTGGTTTCCACCTCTGCCATGGGCAGGGACACCTCCCACTGTCCCAGGCTGCTCCAAGCCTTGTCCAGCCTGGCCTTGGACACTGCCAGGGATCCAGGGGCAGCCACAGCAAATCTGGGAATTCCATTCCAGGGCCTCCCCACCCTCTCAGCCTGGAATTCCTACCCAATATCCCATCCATCCCTGCCCTCCTTCATCTTAAGGCCATTCCCTGTGTCCTATCACTCCAGACCCTTATCCAAATTCTCTTTCCATCCTTTCTAGGAGGTCAAATTTTTATGGGAAGCAGAATGACTTCTGCCACTGTGTCTCAGCACTCAGTCACCAGGACAAACCCCGGAGAGCAAAACCAACCCAGCAAGATTCCTGAAAATATCTGTCCCCTGCTAATTTGAACCTGAGGAAGCATCCATGACAGAATATCCTTGCCCTTTCCATAGGTGCTACTGGTGAACCCAGGCAGTTGGAGTTGTTGGTTTGTTTGGTTGGGAATTTTGCAGGATGTCGGATTTCTAGGAATAGGCATTGTGGATAAGGCTTGTTTGTTTTGGCTCTGTTTCCATGGGGATAAACAGAAGTGGAGTGATTAATTTCCATTCTGTTGCCATGGTTATTAATAATAATGAGGTGATTATTACTGCACTGTAAACCTGACAGCAATTCCAACGCTGCCATAAAAAATGAGAGAGGGAGAGAGAGGGCAAAAAAAAGCAACAATGAAAGAGCTGGAGCTGATCCTGAGCCCGGGAAAATCAGCACTCACACGTTGCCTTCGACCAGAGGCAACAAAATAAAAGACGTGTTCTTGGAGAGCCTGGACTTGTAGACAGAGCAATATTAATAAAACAAGTGATAGATGAGAAGCCCTCACTGACTTCAGCAGATTTGCACCCGCTGAGATTTGATGAGGCCTGAGATCTGCCAGCACAAAAATCCCACCTGGTTCACACATCCAATGGAAAACCGGGATGTGCTCGGCTTTCCCTGGGTTGGTCTCTATCTTATTATTTTCACTGTGAAAAGTGGCGGTGCTGTGTGGGGGTGAGGAGTAGAGGCGAGTAAAAATACAACTGAAAAAAACAAAACAAAACAAAACAAAAAAACCCAAAAAAAACCAAGCTGCAGCTCTTCCCCCTGGGTGAGTAACGAGCAACTCCCACATTCCTGGTACCTGCTCAGCTGGATCCAAGTGATTTGTATTCCTCCCGGAGACATTGCCATGGTGTTGGAACAACAAGGAACATCAGATTGTCCCCGTGGGTGAGATCACATCATTCTGCGAGGATTCTGCGCCCAGAGCAGGGATGGTTTGCAGATATCCGTCCTTCTCAACCCCGGGGTAGGTGTGGAAAGCTCAGGATTGGCAAATCCCAGCCACGGGGCAGAGTTGTTGTTGTTATTTTATGGCCGGCTGGGACTCAGCCTTTTCACACAAGCCTTGGAAATTTCCTTGGAAGGGCAGAGACAGGATGAGAAAGTGGCTGCTTGCATTCTTCTCCCCCGAGCCACAGCCTGGGCTGTGAGGCTGTGAGTTTTCCATGTTTCCTCTCCCAAACAAGGCAAAATTATTTTGTGCATTTGGTTCTTCCTTCCCCTGAGCCTTGTTTTTGTTTGGGTGATCAGGACGGCCCTGCCCATCCTAGCATTTGCCATCCTTTATCAGGATGCCACCTTTGGCAAAATAAAATCCACAGCCCGGCTGCTTCCCAGATTTCCTTGTGTGCTGAGGTGGCTCCAAAGGGAACAGGACAGCACTGGCTGTCAAAATCTGCCACAGGGCCAAGGCAAAAAAATAAAAAACCTTGGCTGTGGAGAACTTTCACAGCAAAATGGGTTTTTTGAAACCCAGTCAAGGGTTTTCTCCTTCAAACAGCAATCCGTGTTCTCAGAGGATCCCGGAATGGGTTGGGATTTTGGGAGGGATAGGGAAGATGGGTGTTGATGCCTTCACAGACGATTCCAGGGGTGAGATTTTCCACAGGGAATGGAAGAGGGCAACATGTGGGCAGGGGTTTGGGGCAAAAGGAGGCTGTGCCCTCCTGTGTGGAAAATCCCACTGGGAAAAGCCGATGTCCATAAAGGGGACAGAAGAATCCTGCAACTTTATTTGGATAAAGGGAGAAAGGCCACTGGGGCCCAGCCCACAGGGGTTTCCCTCTAGAGGTTTAGGAGGCAGGCAGATTAAAGTCAAAACAGATTAAAAAGGTGTTTATAGCAATACTTAAAGTGGGATCATCACTTGTCAGGATGGACCTGGAACTTAAAAAGTGTGGAAAATAAACTCCAGAACCATAAAAGCGCTTTGGTTGGAAGGGACCTGACAAATCACCTCATTTGGAGAGGCAGGGCCACCTCCCACTGGACCAAACTGCTCAGGGACAGCAAGGGAGATTCATTTTCATATCATAAACAACCACACTGCAGGGAAACCTTCAGGAAAATAGAACAAAATGCAGGAGTCTTTCCAAAAGCTGCATGATTCCTGCCTGCTCCAAGTGCAAAACGCCTCTCCTTACACACCCCGCACACACGTGAGGGGGAGAACACAAATTACACCACACTTACACGCTGTTGTAACAACAACCCCCCTTGGCTGGGAGCGCATGGAAAAGGGAGAAACTCCCAGCAAGGAGAGGAAGAACAAGGAAAAAAGGGGGGAAAAAAGGATAAAGGGGGGGGGGGGGAAGGAAAAAAAAACCCCAACCCCAAATTCCAGAGTAATTCTGAGCGACGCAGCACAACCCTCCCTCTGGCTGGAGGTGGCGGAGGGAAGGGGATGGGGAGAGAAAGAAAAGGAGGAGGGGGCAAGAGGAGTTCGTGGTTAGAGGGGAGCTCCCACCCATTTCCTTTCCTTGCCCTTCCCAGGCATGTCAGAGCCGGGAGCCAAGACAAATCCCAGTCTCCCGAGCCCGCGGACAGACAGACAGACAGACAGACAGACAGACAGACAGCACGGCTGACCGGGAGGGAGGGGGAAATCATGGCCAAGGGGGCAGTGCCCTCTGCTGCCAAAGCACCGGTGTGGATGCGGAGGATTTCGAGGGGAAAAGTGAGGGATGGGGCATCTGGGAATTTGTGAATAAAGAGCCAGGGTGGGGAAGTTGAGCTCGGGTCCTGTGAGGGTTCAGCTGAGGGCTCGGATTCCCAGAGGTGAAGTGGATCCGGTGATTTCCGATTCCCTCCTTGCTCTCTTTCCAGGAGTTTCGATGAGCTGGAATCCTGGGAGCTGGGAATCTCCTCGTTGGGCAGTTCCCTGTGCTGTGTTTTGATGCCAGAGGTGGTGGCACAACCAAAGTTCTGGATTGGATCCCTCACCTCCGTGGGATGCAGGGCTGGGCCTGGGCATGAGCCACAGCAGTTCCATGGGGAAACAGAGGGTGATGCCTTAAGTTTTAAGGGGTTTTTTTCTGTTCTGCTTTAGTGTGTAGTTCTTAGTTTCATATTAAGTGTTACTGAGTTCTCTTCACAGGGCAGTCAGATACAACAACTCTCTCCAGCTCAAGATCCAAGGACAATCCTTCCCAACCTCAGCCCCAAAAGCACAAACAACGTGAAAAAGAGGAGGCCAAGCTAGGAGGACGGAACTTCATCGTTCCAAGTGATTAATTGGACAGTTCCCCTCAATCTGCAAATGGAGCAGAACTGATCAAAGTGTGAAACCCCGTGGGCAAAGCTCCTTTTCTGTGTCCATGCTGAGGCCCATCCTGGCAGGGGCTGCAGCCGGGCTCTGCCATTGCCAGGGTGGGGCCTTTGAAGCCCTTGCAATAAATCCCTGCTTTATTCCTCTCATTTTGTCTGGCCTCTGTTCCAGGTCAAACTGATAAGGAATCAAGGACAGGTGAGAGGGCTGTGACCTATGAAACACCTCCCAGAAAATGTCTCCAGGAGAAGAGAGGCTGCTGTGAAGGAAAAGTGGCAAAAATCCCACAGTGGGGCTGGGGCTGGGGCTGGAGGAGCCCAGCAAGGGCCAAAAGCAGAGAGCAGCAGGTCCCTGTCCCTACTTGGGGCCACCAGAACAAAATCAAGGGCCCTGTCACCTCCTTTAGCCCTGTGAGTGCCCATCATCCATGAAAACAGAGCCTGAATCCACCTGCCAGAGGGAAATGGGGTCTGGAGGAGACCAGAGCTG
This sequence comes from Chaetops frenatus, assembly GCA_013400775.1. Classification (NCBI taxonomy): domain Eukaryota; kingdom Metazoa; phylum Chordata; class Aves; order Passeriformes; family Picathartidae; genus Chaetops; species Chaetops frenatus. The sequence goes on from VZTR01011363.1 coordinate 21,891, forward strand.
TCAGATGTCCCCTTGTCCTGTTCCAAGTGTCCCCTGTGGGGCTCTGGCGGTGTCACCACTCTGCAACCTCCTCTGTCTCCCAGGCCACACCTTCTCTCTTCACTCCTCAGTGGTGTTGGAATATTCCTGGGAGCTTTCTCCCTAATATATGTCCATGTTATAAAATAATAAGAATAATAACATACATATTTTGCATATAAAAATAAGATTTTAGCAGTATATGAGCAGGGTCTTGTTACTAATATTGTTTATTTGGTTTTCAATACTTAGACTCACATTTTCAAGGCTTTTTTCTTGACATCTGGGGAATCCAAACTTTCTTCCAGCAGGTTTTTGAGGCACACACCCCCTCCTTTGAGCTCTGGGAAAAACATCAATTATTAGGAGAGAGTTTTAGACAAGTCATAAAGGGGAAATGAGAAAAAGAAAAAGAAGAAGGAAAAAAGAAAAAGAAAAAAAAGGAAAAGGAGAAAAAGAAAAAGGAAAAAGGAAAGGGAAAAGGAAAAGGAAAGGGAAAAGGAAAGGGAAAATGGAAAATGGAAAAGGGAAAAGGGAAAAGGGAAAAGGGAAAGGGGAAAGGGGAAAGGGGAAAAGGGAAAGGGAAAAGGAAAAGGAAAAGAAAAAGAAAAAGAAAAAGAAAAAGAAAAAGAAAAAGAAAAAGAAAAAGAAAAAGAAAAAGAAAAAGAAAAAGAAAAAGAAAAAGAAAAAGAAAACGGTATCTTGAAATGTTGAAATCAGGAGGCAATGACCTGGCCGACACAGGGAGGAATCTCCAGTCTGATCTCCATGTCATTATGAGCAGGAAAGCCTGAAAATCTATGGAATTTTTTAATGGCATAAACACTCCAATTTACAGGTATAATTAGGTAACTCCTCTATTTTCTTGCCCTAGTTAGAAATATCTCCATCACAAATCCCCTGCAGTTGTAGCTCTTAGTTTTCCACTCCTTTACCTTTCCCCTCTTTCTCCTGTCCCTCATCTTCCTCTCTAGATCCCACACAGTCTCCAAAAAAAGAAGTTTTTGTGTCCTGCTCATACCTGTCCAGGTAGGATAAGAGGAACCCAAGGATTGCCTTCCTTCCTCTTCATTTCCTTCTCCTCCCTGCCACATTTTCCATAAAATCAGAGCTGGAGTCCTGCACTCTGATGGTCCAAAATCGAGGAAATGGAACAGTTGGGTGCTGTGGAAATTGGGGGCTGCAGCACAAAGTAAGAACAAGGATTCCCATTTCCAGGGCAAAGCTGGAATTTCAGGGAACACCTGCTTTGTTCTGACGTGGAGTGTGAGCAAAGCCAAGGAATTCCAGATTTGCAGCCTCTCCATCAAAATCAACGTGAAGGAAACTGGATCAGGAGCTTTGGGAATTGCAGGAACTGCAGCCAGAGGTTGTGTTCACACCTACACCTGCAGTTCATGAGCCCTGTGGGATGGTTTTTGTCCAGATTGGAAAACCAGGGATGATAGAAAGCCCTAATCGGTAGTTCACACTTCTTCCTTACTCATGAATATCATCACACCCACGCTGGATGAGGGCTGGATGAGGATGGGATTCTCCACTTTTGGTGTGCTTTGGGTGGCATCTCCTCTGCAGGTTGGTGTGGGGAGGAAAGAATTCCAAGATTTAAAGGATTCCAAACCTCATGGATTGGGATGAGGGCAAGGAGAGGTGTGAGGTGTCCCCAGTTCCAGAGGCTCTCCCGGCCTCCCTGCGATCCAGGCAGCACTCAGAGATGTTTGGAAGATTATGGATGAAGGAATGGGAGGGCATCCACTGGCAAAATTACAATAGAACACAGTCCAAATGGGACAGGAGTTGGACTTCCACGACCCTTGGGGGTCCCTTCCAGCTCTGGATATTCCCTGATTCTACAATTAAAACAATGAGAGATTAAGATGTGGAAGTTCCCCTCTAAGTCTCCGATTTATTGCATAAAAAAAGTCAAAAATCCTTTTTGCCACAGGATTCCAACTTCAGGAGTCAGAAGAAACACAGGGATCTTTTCTCTCATATTAAATTTCCCAGCAATTGTAATTTTGAGGGAGGGACTGACCCAAGCCTGAGGTCACCAGAAATATTCCTCTCTCTTTCATTCTCCTCCCGTGTGTCACTGCTTGGAAAAGGTTTGTAGAGGACCTCAGCCATGCAGTGACCTTGTGACATCCCGAGATCACCTGTGGGAGGCCAGATCATCTAAAATTCTTTATCAAATTCCCCTGGCCTTCATTTGGAAAACACAAAACCTCTGTTTCAGAGTTTGTCCTCTCTGGCCAGTGCTGAGGGTGAGTGAGGCTTTCAGGCCGTTGGATTTTTAGGACGCGGCGGCCAAGTCAGACACTTGAGGAAAGCCAAAATGAGGAACTGGAGAAGCCAAGGAATGATTCAGAACAAGTGCAAGACAAGAGAGTGGGAAGCCACAGCGTCTCCAAACAGGGCAAGGATCCCACGAGGCAAAAACAAAGTCAGGTGGGCTGGGAAGAGGCAGAAAAAAAAAAAGGCGTCAGAGCTGAGAGAGGCGGGTGAGAACAAGCCACGGAAATGTGGCCGCAGCCAAGCTGCTCATGGAGAAGCCAAAAGCAACTGAGAGGCTCCTTCCCATCCCAGATGGGTGGAGAAACCACAGCTTTGGGTTTCTGCTCCTGTCCGGAGTCACCCAGGGAATGGGCTGTGGTCAGCTCCAAGCAGAGAGGTCAAACAGAGAAGGAGAAAGGTGAGGGTGGAAAATGGGTCAGGTGAAATATTCCCCATCCCTGGAAGACTCCAAGGCCTGGTGAGGGTGAAAAGGGGTCAGGTGAAATATTCCCCATCCCTGGAAGACTCCAAGGCCTGGTGAGGGTGAAAAGGGGTCAGGTGAAATATTCCCCATCCCTGGAAGACTCCAAGGCCTGGTGAGGGTGAAAAGGGGTCAGGTGAAATATTCCCCATCCCTGGAAGACTCCAAGGCCTGGTGAGGGTGAAAAGGGGTCAGGTGAAATATTCCCCATCCCTGGAAGTCTCCAAGGCCAGGCTGGACAGGGTTTGGAGTAACCTGGGATAGGGAATGACATCCCTGCTCACAGCAGGGGATGGGACTGGATAATTTTCAAGGTTCCTTCCAGCCAAACCCACTCTAGGGTTCTGTAGGAAATACTCAGGGCCATATTATAACTTAATTTCATCAGGTAGCTGCTAATCTCAAACGTTAAGCAATTAAAGCCCCAGTACCTGAACTGATGATTTTTCTTCTCCTTCGGGGAAAAACGTCCATTAACGAGAACGGAAAAATAGATTTTCAATCATCTTTCCCATATCCTCAAAAATGAGAAAAAGAAGTTATCCCTCCCCAAAAAAACAAATGCATGATTCATAAGAAATATGAAATAAATTAAACCAAACAATATATTAATAATTAATATGGAATTAACACATATTTTTAAGTAATAATAATAATAAAACTGGTACCGGTTTGATTATAAAAAAAAAGGAATAGTGAAATCTAAGACTTCCGTCCTTATTTATGGAGGAAGGGATGATGGAATAAGTTGATCAAGCACTTTTGCCAATCTTCACAATATTTGATATTTTTCTTGCAGTTTCAGCCTGGAGGAATTAGTCATTATATGGGGAAATGAGCCCTTGTAAAACAAAACAAAAAACAAACCAATTTTCAACATTTTTTGTAGCTTTCATAGTGTTCAAACAAATCCTGAGGAAGTCAACTTTAAAAGAAAAATAAATATCATCCTGTTCAATTAATTTTTAAATCAGAATTTAAGGTCTTCCTCCTTCTTTTATAACTTTTATTTCTCCCAGCTCTTCAGTGCTCCCTGGGAGGATTAATGAATTAAAATTCATTCACACCAAATTAAACAGTTTATTCTATTTTAATACTATTAATGAAGACAAAATTAAGTGTGGTTGGGGTATTATCATCAAAACAGGATCTCAGACATTTATAACAAAGGCATTAAAAATAAAACTATCAAGAATTAATTTAATCTCATTTCATTGCCTTTCTTACTTACAAGTAGAGTCTGTGTAGAGCCTACAGTGTCTTTGGAGACAGAGAAAATAGAAATTTGCTGATTTCCAGTATAGAAAATAAAATTGAGGATATCACTCACTTTATTTTAGTAGGATGGAATGAAAGTGGGATGATTTTCCCTCACGGAATGTGCATTTCCCTACATTCCTGGGATAAACAGGGCCCGAAGTGATGGGCTCTGGTGGAGTTCTCAGCACTGCAGGCAGCTGGGGTGACATTCCTGCTGCCACCAGAGAGAAATTCCCACCCCTAAACTGCAGGGAGAGGGGACCTGTTGGAATGAGGCCAGACAGGAAGTGGATCCCAAAACTGAAGCCAGGCTGGGAGAGCTGGGAATGTTCACCTGGAGAGGAAAAGGCTCCAGGGAGAGCTCAGAGCCCCTGGCAGGGCCTAAAGAGGCTCCAGGAGAGCTGGAGAGGGACTGGGGACAAGGGATGGAGGGACAGGACACAGGGAATGGCTTCCCACTGCCAGAGGGCAGGGTTAGGTGGGATATTGGGAAGGAATTCCTGGCTGGGAGGGCAAGGAAGAGCTGGGGTGGAATTCTCAGATTTGCTGTGGCTGCCCCTGGATGCCCTGGAAGTGTCCAAGGCCAGGTTGGACAGGGCTTGGAGCATCCTGGGACAGTGGGAGGTGTCCCCGCCCATCCAGGGGGTGGTACTGGATGATCTTTGAGGTCCCTTCCAACCCAAACCCTCCTGGGATTCCAGAATTCCTGTCAAATCCGTAACTTGCTCACTTTTTCCAGCATCTCAATGATGCCACATCCCTTGGAAGAAACCCTCACCAACTCCAGGGATTGAAGAGGGTGTTTGTACCATCACATCTCCCTAATCCCAGTCTCCCTACTGCCTGCAAACAGTAGGAGAATGGGAATGCAGCCTGGAGAGCCCGGGAGTCACGGACACCTCGTGTTGGATGGGGGACAGTGATGCCTGAAGTGACCACCTAGAAACAGAGACCGGACAGGAGTGATGGAATAAAGGTGGGTATTTATTTGAAAGGCCTTCCAAGGCACACCCTGGGGTCTCAAAATGGACCCCAAGATGGACCCCGAGTCACGAGTTCTTCACACCTTTATAGGTTTGATCCATTTGCAGATCAGCATCAATTCCCCAATTAAAACTTTAGCTAATGATGCCATTTTCCCAAGCTTACCCCCCTCCCCCTTCTGAAGATGTTGGGTGACACATTTTGGGCCCAGGACAGTCTGGGTGTCCTTGGAGAGCAGCCTGGGAGAGGCTTTGTTGTGTCCATCTTAAGATGAGAGAGCAGCAGCTCCCAGGCTACAAAACCCTGCAGAGTCACACCCTGAGCACTGCAGGATGTGAAAAATATGAAAGTCAAAATCCAAGGCATCAACAGGAACCAGCCACGCTCGTTAGTCCTTTAATTAGCAGAGCGCTGCCAAGGTAACGGCTCCCTCCACAATATTGTTGTCTTGACTAAACAACTTTCCCTAAGCCCCGTTGAAATAATCTGTTTTTTCACCTGCAGGAGTGAAACATTCGAGCCGACATTCCAAGACGGATCTGGTTAAGGCCGTAAAAATTTTGTGGTAACCTATATATTATTTTTATGCATCTGCTTAACGCGATGTGTTTTATGAAGGTGCTAAAGCGCAATAAATCACCTAAAATGTGGTGTAAAACACTTCAGGCTCTTAGCAGAGTATCAGATGCTCACACATATTCCATTTATCCGTGGGCCTGTGCTGATGCAGGAGGGTAGGGACATGTCATCTCCCGGGGATGGCAGAAAAATGGGAATATTCTCTTCTGCCTGGGAGGTCGGGAGAGCAGTCCCCGGGTCTGTGATGGATTAGCAGCCAAAATGAAGACGGAATCTGTGGAAGAACAGCACAGCTCCGGTGTTTACTGGGTGTAATCCCAACAACTGCAGTTGCATAGGAATTATGTGGCAGGAGAGAGGAATTCTGTCTCTTCCAGAGGATAAAAAATACACTGAAATCCCTGCTTTTGCAGAAGCCCAACAGGAGAAGTCCTAAGGAAAATTGAACTCCTGGGCTGGCTCTGCTCAGGGTCAGAATCCAGAGTGGATGAGCTCCTGATTAACCTGCTGTCCTCATTTCCCTTGGATTTATGGATGTGGGACTGGAGCACCATTCCATACCACGTCCTTCTCTTTTCCTACTCCAGCAAGTGTGGCCTCAGTTTAGAAGCTTAAGTCAGGCTGGAAAAGCATCCAAAAAGTTTTTCAAGTTACGGGATTGGAAAAATACGGACATGAAGGTGCTTCAGAATTTTTCATATCCTGTTCATCATCTCCAAGTTGTCTTGGAAAAACTGGCATGAAAGAAATCTCCCTCTTTTATTTATTTATTTTTAAATTAAGTATGGGTCATATTTTTTAATTAAATATGGGGTCATAAGGATCCTTTTTGCTTATAACACTCACAAAATGTTGGAAATTGGTTAAAAATAGAGAGTTGTCACAGGAATTTGGGCAAAGATTCGCCAGCATTGGTCTGAAGATTTGATATCCTGCTCCAGTGATCATCAGTGAAGGACATGGTGGGAATCTTGGGATGTTGGGGTTGTCCCATGCAGGGCCAGAACTGGACTCAGTGTTCCTTGTGGCTCCCTTCTAACTCAGGATATTCCGTGATTCAATATCCTAAAGCTTTAAATGTGTAAAAATCAGGTGGATTTCAGAAAATTATGCTCTGAGCAGAGAAGAGATAAAGAAGTGAGTTTTTAATTTAAGATTTGTAGTGTTTTTTTGACTGACTGGTATCAGGGAACTCTTCCTGAGGGAGCTGCCGGTGATTTCAGTTGTCCAGGAACTCCCAATTCCTACATCCCAGAGTTCAGGATAAGGCAGCTCCAAGAGAAGCATCAGATGGGGGAGGTGGCAGGAGAGCTGGGAGCTGGAAATATCCCAACAAGTTTCACATCCTGCCCATGCTCCACCAAAACCAACACATTTCCCCAGAGCACTTCACTCTCGTCTAGGTGAGGAAGTGTTTTTCCCAATGGAAAAACGTTCCATGTGACCAGATCTTACAAAAGGTCAATTCAGGCCCCAGTGAAGTTAATTTGTGTTCTTTGAAAGTGGGATGTCCACAGGGACCAGGTAATTTTTTGTTTGTTTTAACAAATAATTTGTTTGTTTTCACTTGGGGAAACTCCCGTTGACTTTGGTTGAGCTCAAGTTTCAGCCCTGAGGACAGACAGTCAAAAATCTCCAAATTATGGAGTTAAAAGTGCTGGAAAATGGCCCTGGAGAAATGGGATAGTTATGGATTGGGAGATCTTTTTTAGGATTGGGAGTGAGAGGAAAAGGAGAACCAGAAGGAGATAGTGGCATAAAAGATCTGGAGACCAAACCCTCTTCCCTGTTTTTTGAAATCTGTTCCTGTTCCTTGGGATTCTGTATCCCTACAATGTGACCTCTCATGGACCAATTTAGAATCAGCCTCAAATTCCTGCAACATGAAAAATCCCACGGGTTCCCAAACCCCCAGGAGTCGGGAGAGGCTCTGGAAGGGCAGGAGTGTGCAATGTAAGCCAGTGTTTGTTGGTATCCAGGGATAAGCCCAGATCCTGGCTGTGCCTGGAAGTTTGGGAAGTCTCCTGTCCAGGCGCAATAAGGATTTAGTGGAATTCATGGAATCACCAACCTGCTTGGGTGGATCACCACAATGATTTGGGGTTCTTCCCTCCCTGCCAGCAAAACAGGCACCAGAGGGCTTTCAAAACATGGGAAAGGAAAGGAATAAATCAGGGGGAAAGGAAAAATAAAGGAATAGAGGACAAGAGCCAGGATCAGACACTCAAGGCTGGGTTTGGGACAGGGCTCAGAGATGGATTCATATTCTTGGACCAGGACACAGAGGGACAGGAGATGTGAGAGCCACGGGATGTTGTGTGGGTGAAGAAGGGGGAGAAACCCCAAATTGTCCCATTTTTCTGCCCTTCTCACCAAACTTCCAGCACATCGGCCCCAAACTTCACTGAGAAAAAGCTCCCAGGAGACTCTGGTGGGAAAATGTTGACGAGTCGCTGACAGCTTTGAGAGCATTTCCAGGTGAACCATCAGAGAAACGTGGAATGTTCTAAATTAGAAGGGATCCATCAGGACCATCATTGATCCAACTCCTGGCCCTGCACAGGCACCCCAAATCCCACCCTGTGCACCCCCGGGAGCATTTTCCAAACGTTCCTGGAGCAGCCTTGGGAATGTGCCCATTCCCTGGGGAGCCTCTTCAGTGCCCCAAGGGGGAAGAACCTTTTCCTAAATCCAACCCAACCCTCCCCTGACGGGGATGGTGACTCCAACACTTCCCTGGCATCCTGTTCCAACACTTGACAACATTTTCAGTGGAAATATTTTTTCCTAATATCCAATCTAACCTCCCCTGGGGAAACTTGAGGCCTTTTCTTCTCCTTTCCCTTGTTCTGAGTTCCAGAATTGGCCAGAACGATCTGCTCCCCTCAGATTTAAATAAATATAAATAAAAATAGGTAATTATTTCAATAAATCTGTATTTAAATTTCATTAAATAATGTCCTAAAGGATTTTTGGCGGCTCAGCTGAAGCATCTTCAGAAAACAATATTAATTTGAACAAAGTTAAAAAACTCCAGTTCACATGGATTCCCACTTCCAGTTTTGGGATATCTTCCTTTTGGTTCTGCTATTTCCAGAAGAAAGTAGAACGTTTTCTTTGTTTCTTCCTCACAGTCCCAATTATTAAAATGAGATCAAAATACTGATTTATTACAGCACTGAGAGGGATAAGACTCCAGTGTTTTTTATGTAATTCGGATCAAGGCTCCCTTTTTATCTCTGCTGCCAAGAGCTGGAATAGTCCCTTCCAGTGGCTGCCTGAGCTGGAAATGCCTGCCAAAAGCACGGAGATTCCCAAACTGCTGCTGTCTTCCAGTGATCCATGAAAAAGCAGCTTCCAAATGCTTCCTCTAGGCAGGAAAAAAAATATCAAACCACTCCAAATTAGGAATGGCTTGAGGAAATTTAGTGATTTGCTACCCCAAAACCTCTCCCTAGACCTAAAGTCTGAGACATCAAAGCTTGGAGAGACCTCAGGGCTGAAATTTCCAATTATTTTGAAGTCCCATAGCTTTAATTTTTTAAGGTTGGGGGGTGGGGGTGTGTGTTATGTCTTTCTTTTCTCACTTAAATGTGAATTATGTCCTGACCTGGAGCTGCAGAACAAATCTGAGCACATATTTCAGGTCACCCAGACCTCCAGACAACCTGCAAGTGGTAACAACCTTTCATCACTTCTCCCTGTTTCCCGTTGGAAGTGGGAATGTTGCAGCCCACTGGATTTTGTGCTGCTTTCCCCATGGAGCAGCTGGTTTGGATCTGGAAGTTGTGTGGCTGCTCTAGAGTTGCTGCTGAACCTGAATTGTTTTGTCTCGCTGAGCTGTGCCATTGTTGGGCCATAAATTTTCCTGCTGGAAGGGTTGTGTCTGAAATTTTTAGGGAGGAGGAAGGAAGGGAGAGGAATGGGCAAGAGAGAGAAGAAAAAGGAAAAAAAACCCAATATATCTGACACAATTTTATTTTCCAGTATATTACCATTTATCTTTCTTCATTTTTTTTCATTTAATGGTGAAAATAAAGAGAAAACCAGAAAAATAAAGGAAAATCAATTTTTCCTTTCCCCAGCCCGTGAAAACCCAGTGCCATTACAGTGGTGATTAATCTGAACAATCTCACTTTTCCATTTCAATGGGTTCTCTGTGTGTCACCAAGACAGGTGGGAAAGGGAAGGAGCCTCCCAGCAGGCCCTGTCCAAGGTTCTAGCCCAGCATTCCCTGATTTCCTCACCCACATCCCAAATTTTGCCTAAAGCCCACATCAGGAGCGGCTTCAGGGGCACTGTGATCAAACAGTCAGAGATTCCAACCCACCTGCAGGGCAGGAGGGAAGAGCAAGGAGGTGGAGACAGGTTTGAGTGGTTTTGTCCCTCTTTTTCCAAGTGGTGTCTTTGGAGCTGTCAGAATCCATGGGAGATCTGCAGGGAGGAACAGCATTTTGTTCTGAAAAGTGGGAAGTTCGGTATTTGTGGCTTCCAAAAGATCCTGGGTGGGTCCAC
>VZTR01011363.1:32374-62859 GCA_013400775.1 Chaetops frenatus
GAATAGTAATAATAATAATAATTTTTAAAATTTATTTTATTTTTACTCCTGGGAGTGTCAGGTGTTGCTGGGAATAACAGCAGATTCTGTTGGTGGTAACAACCACAATCAACTTTCTTTTCCATAGCCTGGGGAGAACCAAATTTGGCACAGCCAAATCTGTCTTTCTTTAGAACTGAGTCACACCAGGCTGTTGATCTGAGCAGTCATTCATGAGGGATATGAATATAAAAAAATACATAAAGAAATCCAGGAGTGTTGTAGGCTAGAATGAAAGCCTCGGTGGTTTGTAGCTTGCCCTCAAAAATGGTTTTCTTGTCCAAATACGTGACCTGAATATATTTGTAAAATAATTTATTTGTGGGACCACCTCTGTGCTAATGAACTGCACAAGGTCCACAGTGCTGGAATTCCATTTCCTTTATTAAGTGGTTGGAACAGTCTGTAACAGGAAGCTAAGGCTTTTAGCATCCTCCCAGTTTAGGGATGATTTGAGGGTTTGAACATTCCTGGCACCACCAGGTTGTCCAGAGAGGGTCTGGAATCCCCAGGCCAGGCTGGACAGGGCTTGGAGCACCCTGGGATAGTGGAAGGTGACCCTGTCCATGGCAGGGGGTGGCACTGGATGGTCTTGAAGGTCTTTTCCAACCCAAACCCTTCTGGGATTCTTCACAGGACAAGGACAGAGAGGATGATGGATTTTCATATCCGTGTCTCCCATCATTTTAGGTGATTGATCCAAGCCTTTCCACAGACCAATCCCTTGTACAAAGCAAAGCAGAGAAGGATCAGAGATAGGGAATTGTGGAATAACGCTGGTCTGACCCTGGATGTACATCTTGAGCTTGTTTGTGCCCAGTTCCCACATTTCCTATCCCTTTACACATCTCCCCTTGGCCTTTCAGTTCCTGAGGTTCTTTTTCTTCTTCTCTCAAGGTGATGGTGGATTCAGGTTGTCCCCAAGTCCTCTCTTTTTCCCCTTGGCCAGAACATGAATCCCAGGTGAAATTCCTGGTAAAATGCAAAGCAGAGAAGGATCAGAGATAGGGAATTGTGGAATAACGCTGGTCTGACCCTGGATGTACATCTTGAGTTTGTTTGTGTCCAGCTCCCACATTTTCTATCCCTTTACACACCTTCCCTTGGCTTTTTATTCCCTGAGGTTCCTTTTCTTCTGCTCTTAAGACTTCAGACTGTCCTCAAGTAATCTCTTTTTTTTCCCTTGGCCAGAGCACAAATCCCAGATGAAATTCCCTGGTAAAAAGCAGAGCAGAGAAGGATCAGAGATAGAGAAATTTGGAATACCGCTGGTCTGACCATGGATATGCATCTTGAAATTATTTGTGTGCTGTTCCCACATTTTCTTTCCCTTTACACATCTTCCCTTGACCTTTTATTTCCTGAGGTTCCTTTTCTTCTGCACTTAAGGCGATGGTGGCTTCAGGCTGTCCCCAGGTGATCCCTTTTATCTCTTGGCCAGAGCAGAAATCCCAGATGGAATTTCCTGGTTGGTCCTGGTTGTGCCATTTCCTCTCTGAGGTTGTGGAGCACTCCATGCCCTCACCATGAGCAGGAACAGCTTTGGGGCCAGATTTGCACAAGCAAACCTTTCATGGTGCCTGGGTGTATTAATGTTAAGGGGAAAGGGCCAAAGCTTTCCTAGATTTTCCCCCTTTTATTCCATATCTTGGGATATTCTGATATCCAGGCAGTGGAATGAGTGGGAGATGTTCAAATCTCCGTGCTGCAAAGCCATCTTCCCAAAATCATCTCCCTTTTGTGTGAGAAGGAGAAAATTCCCGTTTTACAGGGTGGTGTTTGAGATTTGGGGCAATTAGGAGCTGGAGGAAATAAGCAGAAATCCGTGAAGGTCAAAAATAATTCAAGTTTCAAATCTTCTGTGTCCATCTCTACCAAATGTCTGAAAGTTGCTGCTTTTCCCCAATTAAACATCCGCAGCCTTTTTATTTTCTTTCATATTTCACTTTTATTTTCTCTTAGTATAAATTGAGTGGGTCTGGCTTAAAAGTCAAAAGGAATGAAAGCCTTTATTTCATGTGTTTTGGGAAAGCCTTTCCCAGAGGCAGGATTGAACACTGCCTTTTTGTCTCCCTCATTATTTGTGCCAGAGGAAAATCAGTGGGAGATGCCGTTAAATGGTTCAGAGATGGCTCCAGAAAAAAAAAAATCTCACTCCCCAAATCCCTGGGAGCAACATCTCCAGGGGTCAGGAGTTCCCAGGTATTTTCAAAACCTCCCCAATCCTGAACCTCCCAAGAGTCAAACCCAGCAGAATGTCCGGCTGTAATGACAGATATATTAATTAAACACGTTTCCCACCCGGAATATGTCTGTTGTCACCTGCGAGAAAGGAGAGTGATCCCATGGTTCATGGATTTCATGGAAAATCAAATGATGTCAGGCTTCTGGAGAAGTTGCCCGTGAATAAAAGCAGACAAGCCAAACTCTGTTCTTCCCCCAGCTGAAACCAGGTGGTTTGAAACCATGGGATGTCAGATGTTTGTGAATCCAGAGGTTTTTTCCAGGCTCTTTCTGTCCATCCTGTTGTTCTGGCTCTGCTCTCCAGTGCAAGGAATGAAGCAGGACCTGCAGCATGGCCTCAATTACCCTGGGGGCAAATCCGCAGGGGAGCTGGAATGGTGGGAGGTGTCCCTGCCCAGGACAGAGGGTTGGAAAAGTGATATTCAAGGTCCCTTCCAACCCAAACCATTCCATAATTCCATTATTCCATTATGAGCTGTCTGGCTTCTCTCTGCTCTGACCTTTGGAGTGCCCTGGTCGAGAAATTACCCCCATTAAGACTCTGAAATGTTGATTATCCCAGAAGGTTCTGACTAAGGGTATTTTATTTTAATCAGGTCAATTGGAAAACAAAAACGATGATAAATGAACTGCAGCTCTTCCTTTCCTCATTTTGTCACCCACCTTGGGCCCACATTATGAGAGGAACTCTCTTAAGAAGTACAGGTTATTTAATTTTCTGCTTTCTCCATGATTTCTTTCATACGTGACATTGAATTTGCTCTCTTTCCAACCACACAGACATCATGCCTTTCATAATAATTTCTTCTTTGGTTGTCTCAAAGTCATCTCTGAATGAAGTGTTTAAGTGCTCAGAACCAGAGTCAGGTGAGGCATCCCTTTAGTAGGAACAGCTTTAGACTGACAGAGATCAGCCTGAGATGGGATTTTGGGAAGGAATTCCTGGCTGGGAAGAGGGGGAGGAGCTGGGATGGGATTCCCAGATTTGCTGTGGCTGCCCCTGGATCCCTGGCAGTGCCCAAGGCCAGGCTGGACAGGGCTTGGAGCAGCCTGGGACAGTGGGAGGTGTCCCTGCCCATGGCAGGAGTGGAAATGAGTGACCTTGAAGGTCCCTTCCAACTCAAGCCATTCCACAATTCCATGAACTTTTTTCTTTAGCATTCTCAAGAATGCACAAGGATGTTCCAGAAAACCTAAGTGTTGAGGATACCCTTCTCTAAATCCTATGTATGATTTGATTTGATTTGATTTTAGCATATTATTTTATTTTTTATTTTATCTTTTTTATTTTAATATTTTATTTCATTTCATTTTATTTTATTTTATTTTATGTTAATTTTTTTTCTGTTTTACCTCATGCTTGCACAGGTTAAAGTGGCAAACAAGACTCAAAACTCCCACAAAGTTCCCAATTTACCAAAAAAAGATGGAAGTTCTTGCCAAGGTTGTGAATTCCCATATCCTGCACAAGCTGGTAACCCCAATCTTTGTGAGATTTCACATTTTGGTTCAAAATTTCTCTAAGCACGGGGGCAAACATTAATTGGCTTCAGCAGCTTTATTAATTTGTACATCACGATGGGAGGTTCATTTCTTGGGCTGATGACACCTGGTGAATTAAAGAGCTTTTTCTTTGCCGCTGTCCCGAAATTACTTTCCACCTTGGGATAGCATCGACATCCACCATTCCTGCTGGAACCCTGGGAACTGGACAAATGACCTCCGGAATTAAACCCAGGAATGGCAGCAAGCTGAGCTGGCGCTCCCCAGGCTGGATTGGAAGGAGGAAAGAATTCTCAGAGCAGCAGAAGGAAGAGGAGCAGGGCGCTATTTCCAACCGGATTCCAGAGGGGAGAACGGGGAAAGGCAACAACGTTTTTCTTCTGCCGCATTTCAGGGATATCAAACGGAGGAGCCCAAGCGCTTTCTCTGTGCAGAGGAGATGAAGAACAGCTCCAGGGTCATGAAAGAACCAGCAGCAAATGGGCTCAGAGGGTTTTGTGTAAGCATTAAAGTTTCAAGTGCTTGGCACTTGTGGGGCTTGTTATTCCTGGATGTTCCTCCCAAACCCGTTGAGAGACACGAAGCAAATTTCTGGAAAGTTTCCCCGGAGTTTCTGCACTCAGAGCAGAGTCTGCTGTGTGTTTGCTTGGCTTGGGGATGCTGAAGATCCTGTGCTGTAGGAACGTGAAAAGGTGACTGCATTCCATCAGCTCCCCCGGGGGGGTTGTGTAAGGTTTGGGACCGGCACAGCCCATCTGAGCTCCTTTTGATTCCTCTATCCCTCTCTGTCACACCCACCTCACGTCACACTGCCCGTCCAGGCCAATATTCCTCTCAAAAAGAAGGGTTTTTTTAAGGATCTATAGAATTTTTTCTGTTTTTTCCCCCCTCTTCTCCACTGGCACTCATCAGGCTGTCTGAGTCTCCTAGGGCCGGAGATTTATGCAAGAAAACCCCAAAGTGTGTCAGCCTCGGCCCACCCAAAAAGCGAGGGCTGATTTTTTCTCCCTCCTAGGCTGGAGGTGAAGTGAAAGCCACTCCACCAGAGCAAATTCCAGCTCAGTTTGGTGGGACAGGACGACGGAAAAGCAGGGATCTTCAAAATAAAGGCTGCAAACACAGCTAAGAGAACGAGGAGTGCATTTTCCAGGCGAAACGAATCAGTCAGGCCTGAAAAGGCAAGAAGCCCTTGATTCCATCTCCTGACAGAGGGCTCTGCAGTGACCCACGAGACTCATCCTGGCCTCCAGCACCGAGTCCTGTGCCTGGTTCTATCCCATCCCTGCTCCCTGCTGGGGTGTAATGGACCTCTGGACTGATCCTTCCCTCATTTTTATCCCAGGGTGTTGGGGAGGATGAAAGTTTAACAGGAAAGCCTTACAGATATGAATGCTTAGCAGAAGGTTCTCAGAATGCAAAACTTGTCAGTGAAAAAGAAATGAAAGCTGGCTTTCATAAAAGGTGTCTAAAGTAAGGATTGCTGAACCAAGCTGCTTACTGAGTAACTGAGAGAGCAAAGACTGAAGATGGGTTGGCAGGAGGTTTTAGGGCTAGAGCAAAGGATTTATTCAACTGCAAACAAAAGCGTTTTTTTACCAAGTGCATAAGTCTCAAGAAAAACATAAGCAAATAAAAAACATGGTTTTACCAAAGTCTAAAAACTCACCGCTGCAAGAAAACAAAAACAATTTTAAGCTTAAAATGTAGCATGCTAACTTTTGTGATTGGATAATTACTACCATAATACTACCACACCTACTACAATTACTACCATAATGTGGAAATAATAACAGTTATGATAGGCTATATGTAAATGGTAAAGGTATTGTGCACCTTCCTGATTGGTTCTGTCGAGGTCTAAAACAGCTCCATTCCAAAGGAGTGATGAGAGTCCAAAGCGCCGCCAGTCTCGTCAGAGTGAGATTTTACAGTCCATGTCATTATGCTAAAGTCTTCAGTATTCCAAGCAGAAGCAGGAGCAAAAGCAAGCAGGAGAAAAGGGGATGCAGCATCAGCATCCCCAAGCACAGCATCAGCAGCACAGGCAGCAAAGTTAGCATCTTCTCTCTTATCTACTCTATTCTACTCTCTATTCTACTCTCTATTCTACTCTCTATTCTACTCTATTCTACTCTCTATTCTACTCCACCTCTATATCATCTCTCTAAAAAAACTACAGTCCTAATACAAATGACTATGTTCATTAATTATCCAATCAGCTACAAGCACAGTTTTACTATAGCTCTTTTTGCACCTGTCCTAGCTCAAAGCAGATGGACGAAAACAGCCGTCACTTTTGCATGAAACTCACGTTCATGGTTTATCATGTTCTATCTCTCTATCTAACAGCACTGTGCTATATTTATATTATGTCTGGGGTGCAGTTAATGTTGTGAAGAGTTGTACTACCGAACTTTAAACCTGACTATAGGTTTCTCTACTAGCTAACACGGCTTCTTCATGTGCTTAAGGCACTTTAAAACACCTTAAGGCATATTTCTATTTCCTTAAAACTAGACTTACACCCTTGTTTCATACTGGTATGGCTTCGTGTACCTCAATCTCTCTGAAGTTCCCAAACCAGCTCTTGCATTCCTCTGCTCCTCCAGGCCCGCACGCGCTGGACACAGAGGGATTTCCATCCCACCTCCAACAGGTTGTTATGTGCTCAGACGCCCAGCAAAGAAAAACATGTAACCAGAACTAAAGCAGCTTCAGGCGTGCCTTGGAGCTGGGGCTGGCAGCTTGCAAGGCGAGGCTCTGTGCACCCACGACCCAAGACCGCTGTGACTTCTAGGCCATAAACAGCAGCTTTGAAAGAGCTGCCTGGGATCCAAACATCCTTCGCAGGCACATCTTCCACACGAGGGGAAACGGGAACACCCAACTCACCGAAGGGTGATCTGCGCACCAGGATTTCAGCTCACGCCTCGGGCCGGGCCAACCTGGCATTTTTGGCCAGACCCTGGTGAGCAGCTGGGTGAATTCCAGGGAAAGGATGGTTATTTGCGTTTCAAAGGTTAATAAATGTGTTTATTTGGGGTTGATTTGGGGGGTTATGTTTTTTGTCTCATTATTAATTCGTTTGTTGTTTGATCATTCCCTCATTACTCACAGGATTTCTGACTCATTCAGGCAGCAGGAATGAATTAGATACAAGGTTGGTTAATGAAGATAATATATAAATATTGGTTAGTAAAATCACTATTTTGGATGTCTTTTTTTAGCAGAATTAAAAATCAGGCAGAGTTTAAAACATGGAAATAAAAGAGAAAACAACTCTATATTGCAGCTATGGAGAAGTTGAATTTCACCCACATTTATTCTTAGAATTCTATGTTGATGTGACTTCAAAATTACACGTTTTTTTCCCAAAGCTGAATTCTTGATGAAGATCTTAAATTTACTGGTATACCAGAAGCTCTGAGAACTCCAAGGAGATGTTGAAGTTGGGCAGAGATTTTCTTGAGAAAAAGTTTATGAAAAATCACCCTGCAAGAACCAGACCAGTCTCACTTAAATTCAAATTCCTCAGCTAAAAAGTCCAATTTTATCAGAATTTCTCTGGAGTCAAAGGAGAGAGACACAGACCTCTGGGTGAATCAGGACATGTATCCCTCAACCCATCTTTGGAAAAGCCATCAGACTCCTAATTTAGGCAAAGTCATTCAAGATATGTCAATTCAGGTCATGGAGCCTCAATCCAAACTCCAAATTCCATGGAAATGTGAGTATCCTGATTCCTTTTGCCTCTGTTCCCCATTAAGTAATTCTGTGTCCTCATTTGCCACAGGAACTATAAAAATACTGTCTTAAAATATCGTGATAAATGTGATAAATATTGTTTATTTTTGTCCATAAATGTCACGATAAGCATCTTAAAATATCTGTAAATGTCAACACTTCCTGCTGCAGAGCAGACTTCCAGTGGCTCACTGTGAAAGAAACATGGAAAATGTGTTGCATGTGAAGGAAATCATGGATATTATTTGGTCTCATGCTCAAAATATCGGAATTTATCCTGAAAAACACCCTGAAAGTCACTCAGATGAATGCTCGTCTCATCCATACCCAGCACATGGAATCATGGAATCTTTTAGGATGGAAATCTCAAAGGGATTTGGGATCATCAAATCCATCCATCAGCCACCAGCACTAATCCACATCCTCAAGTGCCACATCCACCTTTTTGAACACTTCCAAGGGATTGGGACTCAGCCACTGCAGGGCTGGAAAAGCCTTTCCATGAGGAAATTTTCCTAAATGTCCAACCTAAACTTCACCTGGTGCAACTTAAGGCCATTTACCCTCCTCCTGTCCCTGTCCCCTGGGAAAAAAAAACCCCAACCTGCATCTCCACCCTCCTGTCAGGGAGCTGTGCAGAGCCAGAAGGTCCCCCCTGAGCCTCCTTTTCTCCAGGATGAGCTCCTTTCCCAGCCCCCTCAGGAATTCTCCAGCCCCTTCCCAGCTCCACTCCTTTCCCTGGACACTCCCCAGCCCCTCAATGTCCTTCTGGTCATCAGGAGCCAAAAAATGATCCCAGATTTTGAGTGTGGCCTCAGCACTGCCCAGCACAGGCGGGAAATCTCTTCCCTTGTCTTGCTGCTCCTCAGAGAAACCAGGATGCCCCTGGCGTTTTTGGCCACCTGGGCAAACCTGGGCTCACCTTCAGCCTCTGTTGGCCAAAACCCCCAACTCCTTTCCTGCTGGGCCCATTCCAGCCCTTCTCCCACAACCTGTGGTGCCTGATCAGTGTGAGCTGGAGCAGAGGCCAGACAAAATGAGAGGAATAAAGCAGGGATTTATTCATTGCAAGGCCTTGCAAGGCCCCACCCTGGCAATGGCAGAGCCCGGCTGCAGCCCTGCCAGGATGGGCCTCAGGATGGACACAGAAAAGGAGCTTTGCCCACGGGGTTTCACACTTTTATCAGTTCTGCTCCATTTGCAGATTGAGGTGAACTCTCCAATGAATCACTTGGAATGATGAAGTTCCCTCCTCCTTGCTTGCCCTCCTCTTTTTTACGTTGTTTGTGCTTTTGGGCCTGAGATCCACAACGATTGTCCTTGAATTTTGAGCTGGAAAGAATTGTTGTATCTAACTACCCTGTAAAGGGAACTTAGTAACACTTAATGTGAAGCTAAAGCAGAAAAAGAAAAAAACCCTTAAAACTTAAGGCATCACCTGTAATGACAATGCGGCCAAAAAAAAAAAGTGGATTTTATTTCTGACCGTGTGCTAACACATGCCTGGATCCCAGGCCTGACCTAACATCTCTCATCTTCTGGGGAAAAAAAAAAAAAAAAGATTTTTCACCCAGACAGGGCCGTGAGCAGGTTTGTGGTGCTTGGCACTTATCCTGACATGTCCCTCGCCGCCACAGCCACGGGGGATGAGTGACATAAAAGCCGTTTTTGCCAGGTTTTCACTCCTCCCATCCTCTGCAAGCTATTCCTGGATGGGTCATTACAGCCAAGACTCGGCTCTTTTGCACCAGCAAGCTCATGGAGAAAGGCTTGATTGTATCAGAGGCTGGGAAATTCATCTCCCAAAAAGTCTGATCCCCTGCAAGGGGCAATCCCGGGAATTCTGGTGTGTGTGCAGCATGGAGTTTGGTTTAGAAGAAACTTACAGGGAAGAGGGGGCTGCTGGATTTTCTGGAGCTTCCTTTCCTGTGAAAAGGGTTCTGTTTAAAACGCTGAGTAATCCATGGCACAGCAGCTCCTGGGGGGCTATTTTGGGAATAGAATCCTTGGCTTTGCAGAATTTTTTCCAGGCTGAGAACCATCACCTTCTTTCAGCTCCACAGAAAAAAAAAAAAAAAAGGCCTTTAACAGAGACATTTTCTTCACAGGAACAGCCAAGAGATAATGTCAGGGCAAAAATCCAGGGAAAAACAAACCTTCCTTCACAGGAACACGGTGGGACTTCTGGGCATGTTTCAGTGGCCCCGCTTTGCCACCTCTGTGCTGATGTAAAGCTCTTTTCCCTCATGTAATTATCCTAATTTAATTATCTCAGCCTGGCAATCACTGCTGGGAATCATTGGATCATGGAATCCTTTGGGAGCAGAATTTTAGAATGGTTTGGGTTGGAAGGGACCTGTAAAGGGCTTTTAGTCCAAGCACCATGAACTGAGCAGGGACATCATCAATTAAATCAGGTCAAGGTTAATCAGGGCTTTATTCAAAGCCTGGTGAAGTCACAGCTGGTTTGGTCATGAAAGTTAAAACTGGAAGAGAATTCTGGTTTTGTGCCCTGGAACACCATGATTTGTGCTTTTAGAAAAGATCTTGGTGTGATTTTAGCCCAAGTTTGACTTCACAAAACAAGTCCTGCTCATGGTTCAGGAGGGCTCAAGATCCAGGGACAATTCCCAGTTGGTTTTATGCAGATTTAAGACTGGAGACAGGATCATGATCGTGTCCTGTCTTGCAGTGCTTGTTACAACAGTGGAGGGGAAGAATCAAAACAAAAACAAAAAACAAGACCAAAAACCCCCTCATGTTTTGCCATTTTAAAGCTCCAGCTCAGTTAAACTCTGTTTTGACCCACAGAGGAGGAACTTTGCAGATTTTGTTGAATAACAGACAAAATCAGGTTGCAATAATTTTGAGTTTATCTTTGGAGGACTCCCTTTCACACAGCTGGTCCAAAACTATTCCTGCTGAAACCTTTTCCTGACAGGAAGTGTGGCTTTTGTCTAAACTGATATGGTAAATAGCATTAAAAATAAATTTTTCCAATTTTCCAAAGGGATTTTTTTTGACTTCTCAAGTATTTCAGCTCAGCCAGGGGTTGAAATGCCCTGCTGGGGATGAGCTTTCTCTGGGGCAGGGATTCCAGAACCCCAAATGGCTGAGATGAGAAATTCTCAACCCCAGCACAAAGTGCCAAAGACATTTCCCTGCAATGAGCCCCAAGGAGATCAAAGCTTTAAAGGTGGATTATACAAAGTTTAGAACTGGACCAAAATTCCAAGTTAAGGGCTCTTCAAGGTGGGATAATTCTCATCCTATACAGGTGTGTTTTAACGAATTTAACTGAGGTGATCATTAGAGACAAGAACGAATCTGTGCCCAAATTAGGCTTAAAAGTCTTAATTTTAAACTGGTTCAATTAGCACTGCTTAATCCCGGTCTCCAGCTCCTTTGAGGCCCCTCAAAGTAAGACAACATTTTAATTCAGTCATTCCTAATGACCAAAGCCTTGGAGCTGATGCCACAAAGAGCAGATTCCCAGACTTCTATCTCCAGGAGCACCTGGATTTGGTGGGTCTTTTTCATGGATTTGAGATTTCCAGGGTATTTTTTTACACCTCCACCAGAGAGATGTCCCTGCTCATGACAGAGGAGTGGAATGAGATGATTTTTCCTTTCCCTTCCAACCCAAACCATTCTGGGATTCTACGTCGTTTGTTCCCCCTTGTTTTGCAAAATTTAGGAGCTGCTTCCTGTTTTTAACTTACAGCTCCTCCACTTCGCCCCTTGATGCTGCAATCCAGATGGTCCCACTCACAGGAGGACATTTTTAAGCCTCTTTCAGACTAATTGCTTGATTAATCCACTCTGGTTTAAAGTATCAAATCCTCGGTGGGGCTTTTCCAGCATCCCACCCATGTTGGAATATCCCTCCCACGGCGTTAAATCGGAGCCGCCTTTTCCTTAACCATCATCCACAATTATTCCGTGCGAGTTCCCTGTCGCCTGCAAAATCCTCTCCCATTTTTCCATTATTTTTTTACACCTCTTTTCCTGACACTTTGCGTATGATGGATGCAGCCCAGACCAGAGCACTCCTCAGTCTCCAGAATCCCATCAAAGTTTGGGATCTTCCACATGGGATGGGAATCAATTTAGGAAGGAGAAGCTCCCCATGGCAAAGGAACCTTGTGAGCTTTGGCACCACTCAGCCTCACAATCCAGACAGGGAACAGCTGGAATTTTATCCCTGTTTGTCTGGCTGGAGCTGCAGGACACAGAATATTTAACGTGGATGAAGTTGGAACAAGTTTAGGACCAGTTCACCTCGATTTTCAACCTCATTCCCAAGGTTCGTTGCATCCACTCTGAAGATTTTTAAGGAAGGGATCTGGAACTTCCAGCTGAATCTTTTTTTTTAAATGCTCACTATTTTATAGAAGTAAAACTCTATTAAATATTTATCATTCCATGAATTCCCCCTTGTTCCCAAGGATTTCATGTTCCTTAGTGACCATTGAAAGCTTGTTAAAATACACTGACAGCAACATTTTCTGATGAGAAAAATGTTTTTAAAATGTTTTTTAGCTTCAAGAAGGGACCTGGGATGGCCCTACCATTGTATAAAATTCATTGTACATTTTGGAGAGTTAGGGAATAAATTATGGGAATAACTCCCAGAATGGGAGTAAGGCAATGCAATCCTTTCTTCCAAGACAGTTTTCCCTAACCCAAGCTAAAACTATTCCCAAAAAATTGTATTTTGAAGCTTAAGAATGGACTTTCTTTTACTTTGACTTAAAAAGTTGGGTGGGAAATAATATTTTATAGCAAGATTTTATTTTTAAGGGATATTTTCCCCAATTTTCTTTCAAAAAGCAGCTTTTAAAAGAGGCAAATGTTTTTAATCAGAGTAAAAAGTTCTGTTTAATTTCAGGATGTTGCCTGGAGAGCGAAATTTTCAAATTTCCCACCATAAACATTTGGCAAGGACTCGTTGCTTTTTCAGCTGAGGGGTCACAGGCTGGAGCCTTATTCCCATGAAATTTTAGTGGGATGATGTTATATTACATCACTGCACTGTCAGGATCCAGCAATTCCATGGATTTTAAGGAGGACAGAACCCTCCAGAACCCTCTGAGCTGACCTGGACCACACACCATGGACCAGTGTCCCTTTGGAATTGGGTAATTCCAGCCCTCCTTAGTTGCTTCCTTATGTCCCCACCTGTCCAAGGAAATGGATGGCTCAGCTCATTTCTCACTGGAACGACTGGAAAACTCCTGGAATCCTGGAAAAGCAGAGCTGAGTGAGGCGTTTTGTGCTTTGGACAGCGGAGAAAGCGTAGGGATCACCGTGGAAAATTAGGGATTTGTGGAGATGGGATGGTTGTGGTTATCCAGCATTTGATACCTTTGAATATCCCCCCTCTGCACCAAAATTTTGGGAAGCCCTTTTCCCAAAGCTGCTGTGAAACACTGGAAGGCAGCAGGGAGGGTTCAGAGAGGCTGTGGATGGCCCTGGATCCCTGGAAAATTGGATGGGTCTTGGAGCAACCTGGGATAGGGAAGAACATCCCTGTCCATGGCAGGGGTTGGAACGAGGTCATCTTGAAGGTCCCAAACTATTTGGGGATTCTGGGATTTGGGGATTCCTTTTTCCTCCTCACCACAGGGAATTGTGCATTAGAAGTTAAGAAGCTCCTCTACCCAAGCATCCACATTTCCATGAAATTCATGGAGCTGCTCCATCCACAGGAGAGCTCCCCTTGCCTGAAGGGCAGAAATGGTTTCCACCCCAGCAAGTTCATGGGGTGGCACTGAAAAAATCCCAAGCAGACAAAATGTTCATGGGATTCATCCCCGAAGTTTCTCTGAATATTTTTATTTATATATTCTCAAATTTACATAGAGGTAAAATGTATTAGTTTCATTTTTTTAGAGATCAACTGAATATTTTCAATTTTTTCACCTCAATAAAAATAAGATCCAAGGCTTAAACTCATTCACACAAATACTGTCAGAAAACTATCATTGTAAATAGGCAAAACAGATTAAAAATTTCTTTTATCCCAAATTTCTAACTGGATCTCTGAAACATTAATATTTTACCCATTGCCACAGGTAGTGTGAGCTTGAATCAGGCACTTGAGCTTATCTTAATCTGTCTGGTGTTTCATTTATTTTATTTTAGGTTCAAAATTCCATATTCCTCAGAGTAATTTAAAGCATCACCTGGAATATTTTTCCCAGTATTTTGTCCAGATTATCCCACCAGTTCCATGACACAAAAAACCCCAGAAAGAACATTTGGCACCAAGGTTGTATATTGAATTTTTTTACGCTCAAATACATGCAAAAGATGCACAACACAAATTCATTCCTTAGGGAAAGGGAGAAAAATCAGGATTTGCTGCCATGAACCGGCTAAAAATCGGGGAAGCAATTCCTAAACTTTAGTCAGTTCTGCAATAAAGAATTTCAATTAAAAAGAGTTCTTCAGCTCTTCAAGTTGAAGAGGTGGGGTTTTTTTATTATTTTAAACCTCATTCCCAGCATTTATTATTAAATTGTAAATTATTCCCAGCAGGAATCTTTATTTTTTGTTCTGTGATTTTGTTTAACACCTATCCAAAGGGAGCCCCTCCTCCTGCTTAAATCCTCAGATCCAATTGCAACCCAAACAAGGAGGGATTTAACAATGCCCTCGGGTCTTTTCCTGGGAAGAAGCTGCGAGGAACAACCACGTGGGATAAATCCCTCCTCGGTGTCAGTCTGGGTGGGAAAAGACAACAAAACGTGTCCCAGAAAGAAATTTGGGATGGCTTTCCAAGATAACAACAAAAAAAAATGAGCCTGGAGGTGTTTTTGAACAAGCCCTCGAGGGCTGTGGGTGGCCTCGGCCACCTCGGTCAGATTTTCCATGGATCCTGACTCGGGATGTGTGTGGTTTTCCTGAAAAATGGAGTGAGGTGGAGATGAACTGATCTCTGGTGTGTCTTTCCAGGGAATGTCACAGGAGGAGAGACGGGCTGGGAACGGGAGCTGGGAGAAGAGGAGCTGAAAGGAAGGGGTTGCTCCAGGAGAAAAGACCCAACTATCCAAATATTCCCTCCTGGCCTCAGAGTGGAATCTCCCCAGGACAAGGAATAATACTCTATTTAAAGTGGTTCAGCTGATGCAGTCACTCCGCCGGGATTTATTCCATGCTTCTCCCTTTGTCTCTCTTTTTCATGGATAATCCCAGTAGTGACTTAACTGGAAACCCCTGATACTTATTGCCATTAAACCATCTGAGAGGAGCTGCTGGGAAAAGGAGAACAGACTCCTTAGGAAAAACATAAAGATCCCCTCAGTGTTTCTTTCCCTTTCCAAACATATTTTCTGGTGAAAATTTGATGCTCAATGGTAAATTTACTTTTTTTCTTACTTCAATATCATATTTCAGTGAAAAATGTTGTGCTTGTGGGTGTTTCTTCTTTTGTTATTATTTTAATTATTATTTTTACCAAAATCATAGAGCCTGACCTGGTCTGGAGGTCTTGCTCATCCCTTGGATGCTCCAAGGAATTGAAGTTTGGGCTGAAGAACTCTGCTTGTACCTCCCAACCAATTCAGCAATTCCAAAATCAAGGAGACACAAGGAAAAACAATCAATCTTACAAGGAGTCCTGAAGAAACTACTCTGGAGTTTTTTAATAAATGAGAGAAGACTTCAACTCCTCTCTTTGGTTTTGTGACTTCCATAGGTTCTTGTGAAAATCCCACCCACTGGACCTGCGGAATTATGGAGAGATTTTCCATTAATCCTAGAAAAGCACCAGCCTAAACCCCACCTATATCCAATGTCAACCCGTTATTCCATTTCCTTCCAAACCCCCAGTGGCATCCATGGCTACAAAATTTATATCTATTTATAGTCTCCTGTCAATCAACCACTTATAAATTTTTGGCATGGAGGAGAGAACAAATATTTCAGGATAATGCGGTTTCTTTAGCTCCAGAAAAATCCAGGACTGTGAGTTCTTGGAAAACAGGATCTGGGGAGAACTCAAGGTGTGTGGACTCCATGGGAGAATTCCATCTGTAGTGTTTGGAGAAATAAAAAGATATCAGTGAGACAAAAATCAGCTGATTTATTGGGATTCTTCAGACAGGAAGGTAAATTTAGGCTCCAGGAGCCATTCTGGTGTTAAATTCCAGATGCTGGGCTTTCAACATTAAAAATAGAATAAAAAGAATAGAATAATGAGAAAACCCAATGATCTCATGGATTTGAAATCCAGATCGTTTTCAGGAGGGGAATGGGGCTTGTCAGAACGAACTGGGAAAAAAAGAGAAAATATTTTGATTATTGAAATTATTTTGACTTTTTAAATGAATAATAAAAATACGACTTGGTTGTACTCTGCATGATTCCATTACAAGATTTTCCTTACTAAAATTTAAGCTCGGGGAAGAATCATAGAGGCTGAAAATTGAGGAAAGACACAGGAAAGATTTTTTCACCCATGAGAGTTTTCAGGACCAGACAGAAGAATGGTGCAAGAAATTAAATATTATCACTCCTAAACAGACCTGGAATTAAAACCCTGAGGGATTAAAGGTACTCTCACATATATTTTGTTCCTTTATTTGTGGAGATGTTCATTCCTTGAAAAAAAATCTTGAGTCTTCTCCAGGTTCATTCAGGAAAATCAAGGATTTGAACCTGAGCTCCAATTCCTGGCTCTTTAGGATCCATTATTTTTTATTTTTCCTTCTCTCTGTCCATCATTCTTGTTACATTTTAATTTCTTGAAGTGCCTCATTTTCTTTCCCAGCTGGCAGGAAAAGAAATTCTCAACCTGTCAATGCCTTTTCCCACCAGCCAGTACAGATTATTAATAAAAGGCTGAATTTCCCATAGATCAGATGCAGACAGCATTCCTGGAGCTTTCCTCCATTTTTTCAGCTATCCCTGAGTTCATCCAGAGCGGTGTCAAATTATTTTTATAAATACCTGTGAAGACATTCAGAAAATTTCATAATAAAATCTTCTTGAAGGTGGCCTGTGAACAAAGGGAATAAAAAAAAAAACCCTTCCATGAAGAGACAAGACTAAAAAGCAAATTATCTTACAGAAGAAGAAAGTTAAGGTATTTAAAGAGGGAGGAAAGTGGGTAAATCATGGAATCTTTACTTGTTTCAAACAAAGAAACAAGGGGAATTCAGACCCAGAAGAGCCCAGGTGCCCAAAAAGACCAAGAAAAAAGAAGATAAAAATAAATAAAAGCTGACATAAAACCAATTAAATGCCTTACTACAGACAGTAGTGAGTTTGTAGGTACAGCAGGAGCTGCCAATGCACACATTGATTTTATTGGAGCTTTTAACACTGTCTCGCATGACATTCTCAGAAATAAACAGAGTGTGGATTAAATACCACGGGTTGGAGGCAAAAAAATGCTGGAAAACCTACTGGGAAAATAGGTAGAAATGGAAATTTATAGTGAGTGGGTTCTGCAAGGGAAATGTCTGAAAATTAATAAGGGGAGGTGATGAACCATCATCATCATCATCATCATCATCACCATCCTCATCATCATCATTGTCATCATCATAGTTGAGGATTTTGGGTGGAAGAGAAAAAGGGTTCAGAATTCTGATAGCAGTAAAAAAGGATGGGTCAACACAAAATTTTCATGATCTGGTTGTTCCTCCAGAAAAACAAAATAGGATCATGGTCAGGAAGGACCAACAGAAGGGGGTGTGGGTGAAAATCCCTACAAAATATGAGATACCCAGAAACCGGTTCCACTGAACTCCTGCAGAAAAGGTTCTGGGAATTCTGGTGGGTCATAACTGAGTGAAAACCAACCTCCTTTGCCTGTGGCCAAAGGAAAAAAGCATCTGGGAATTTGTGGACCAATATCTCTTCGGAACGACCTAGGAACAGCAGGTCCTGTCCTTTTTTTCTTTTTAGAATCCCAGAATGGTTTTGTTTGGAAGGGAATTTAAGGATTGTCCAGCCATGAACCAGGAGACCTTCCAGTGTCCCAGGTTGCTCCAAGCCCCATCCAGCCTGGCCTTGGGCACTGCCAGGGATCCAGGGGATCCAGCTTCTCTGGGAATTCCAGCCCAGCCCTTCCCCAGCCGCCCAGCCAGGAATTCCTTCCCAATATCCCATCCATCCCTGCCCTCTGGCAGTGGGAAGCCATTCCCAGGGCCTGTCCCTCCATCCCTTGTCCCCAGTCCCTCTCCAGCTCTCCTGGAGGCCCTTTAGAGCCCTGGAAGGCCACAAAAAGATCTCCCTGGATCTTCTTTTCTCCAGGCTGAACAATCCCATCTCTCCCAGCCTTTCCTCATGGAAGAGATGCTCCATTCCCTGTGACCATCTTCACATTTGGTGACAGCAGTGCCAAGGATTCCCTCATCCTGTTGACTCAGGACACAAAGGATGAATTTTCAGAACAGCACCTCCCACCATTCTAAGGCCAAACCCCAGAGCTTTTCCAGAGGGACAGGAGATCCAAAGAAAAACACTGGGCTTTATTTTTAGGTGGGATCCAATGTCTCTGCCAGGGACCAAGGAAAACACCCAACTCCAAGCAAGCTCCTGAATTTGTAGATGGGGATAGTCTGGATCTGAATTCCATGGCTCAGCCCTCCTCTAACTGTGACTTTTAATGCTGCCATGAAAAATCCAGCATTACATCTGCTATATGCAAATCCCTCCTTTATATTTTCCTTCGGAGACCTCCAAATGCTCTTAAAGCAGCCCAGCCTCTTCCTGAAGAATGCTGTTTATGCTTTGCTCCATGCGGGTCTGACTTGATCCGTCCCTCCACGTGGGACGCTGGAGTGGGAATGCAAACAGGCTGGCAGGTTTTATTGGATCACCTTTTACTGGGAGGAGAAATCCCCACACACCATCCACAATGATTCTTTTTACAGCAGCCCCCCCACCCCTCACAAGCTCTGTGTGTCCCTGACAGCCAAAATTTGCTCCTACTTCGAGATCTTTTTATTTTCACTCTCCCACTGTGCTGAGGTTTATCCACTGTAGCTCACGTTGCCGCCTGAATCATGGAATCATGGAATGATTTGGGTTGGAAGGCAACTTAAAGATCATCTTTTTCCACCTCCTGCCATGGGCAGGGACAGTTCCCAGTATCCCAGGCTGCTCCAAGCCCTGTCCAGGCTTGCCTTGGACACTGCCAGGGATCCAGGGGCAGCCACAGCAAATCTGGGAATTCCAGCCCAGCCCCTCCCTACTCTCCCAGCCAGGAATTCCTTCCCAATATCCCCCATTTAAATTTTCCCTCCTTCAGCTCAAAGCCATTCCCTGTGTCCTGTCCCTTCATCCCTTGTCCCCAGTCCCTCTCCAGCTCTCCTGGAGCTGCTTTAGGCCCTGCCAGGGGTTCTGAGCTCTCCCTGGATCCTTCCCTTCTCCAGGTGAACATTCCCAGCTCTCCCAGCCTGGCTCCAGCCCATGAACAGCTCCATAGATTCCTCTGGACTCATTCCAACAGATCCAGTGAAGGTTCTCACACAGACCCAGTGAAGGTTCTCACACTGATCCAGTGAAGGTTCTCACACAGATCCAAGAAGTTTCTCACAGGAATCCAGTGAAGGTTCTCACAGGAATCCAGTGAACGTTCTCACACAGATCCAGTGAAGTTTCTCACACAGATCCAGTGAAGTTTCTCACACTGATCCAGTGAAGGTTCTCACACTGACCCAGTGAAGGTTCTCACACAGACCCAGTGAAGGTTCTCACACAGACCCAGTGAAGTTTCTCACACTGATCCAGTGAAGGTTCTCACATGGATCCAGTGAAGGTTCTCACACAGATCCAAGAAGTTTCTCACACTGACCCAGTGAAGTTTCTCACACTGATCCAGTGAAGGTTCTCACACAGATCCAGTGAAGGTTCTCACACTGACCCAGTGAAGGTTCTCACACTGATCCAGTGAAGTTTCTCACACTGATCCAGTGAAGGTTCTCACACTGACCCAGTGAAGGTTCTCACACAGACCCAGTGAAGGTTCTCACACAGACCCAGTGAAGTTTCTCACACTGATCCAGTGAAGGTTCTCACATGGATCCAGTGAAGGTTCTCACACAGATCCAAGAAGTTTCTCACACTGACCCAGTGAAGTTTCTCACACTGATCCAGTGAAGGTTCTCACACAGATCCAGTGAAGGTTCTCACACTGACCCAGTGAAGGTTCTCACACTGATCCAGTGAAGTTTCTCACATGGATCCAGTGAAGGTTCTCACACAGATCCAATGAAGGTTCTCACACAATGTGTTGGCTGTCCACAACATGGCCAACTCCGACCCTTTTGGAATAACAGCCTCAGGGTTGGTTTCCCAAGCACCCAAAATCTAACTTGGGATCAAAGCACTGGGTGCAGCCAATGAGTGAAAGAGACGGTGAAGAGAGAATAACCAGGTCTTCACTTCTCCTTCCCCACATTCTCCCCTTTTCCACAGGAAGAGAGACCCAGCAGAGATGAGGTTGGGAATTCATCATTGCAGGAAGTTTTATGAGCTTTAATTCCCACAATAGATCTTTGACATCCTAAGCTGGTTAAAACTCCTCATAATTATCCAGCATCATCCCTGGAGTGAGAAAAAAGTGTAAAGTCTGTCATGGATTTTATTTTCAACCATTGCTTCTCTTGTTTTGCTGCCTTTGTTTTGAGCTGTCCAGTGCCTAAATTTCTGCTTATACAGAGACCTCTCCTGATGATCCAGTTCTTTTTTTCCACCAAAAATATCCACTGGTCAAAGTCAATGTGATTGTTGGAGTTCTATGTTCCAGGAAGGAGTAATTGTTATTAAAATGGATATTTCAATTATTCTTCAAATAGCATTGAGTTTTGTGTGACTGAGACCACCTTCATTGTTAGAGAACATAAAACTGGGAAAGGGAGGGAAGAAAGAAGGAAAAGAAGGGAAAAACTCCCTGGGCAGAGTGGAAGTTTGCTGTGAATGGTCTGGGAGGAGCACCCTAATAGAGGAGTTTTTAGAGCAGATTATTCCCTAACATTTTCTTGTTGATTCTTCCTGTTAATAATTTAAAAGGGGGGGATAAAAGAAGAATAATTTTTAAAAGAATTTAAAAAAAAAGAAGAAAATAAATTTAAAAAAAAGAAAAAGAAAAAGAAGAGCATTCAGGGAAAGAGACTGCAAGAAATAAAGGAATCAAAAGAACAAGAAAATGAATAATAATAAAAAATCCTTGTGGTGAAAACAGGGGGGAAAGAAAAAAAGAGGGGGGGGGAAAAAAGGACTCTGGCGCTAACTCCGAGCAATTTGCACCTTGTGCCCAGCTCATAACTCTCTGCTCCACAGCTTCCACAGCCCAGGATTTATGGCTGACAGTCCCAAAGTGGTTTGGAAATGACACAGCCCCGAGACCTTGTGGTGGGGCTGAGGGATGGTTGAGAAAACAAAACCGAGTTAATTTATGGGAGTGTTCCTTGGGGCTGGAATTCCAGCTCTCCTCTAGTGGAAAAGTTTTGCACGCACACACAGACACAAAATCGCCTCTTCTTTTTTGGGTTCTGACTCCTCCTGTCTTTATTCTCATTTTCTCTTCTCATTTTTGCTTCAGAACCTCTACTTACCCTAAAGTAAATCTCGTTGTACTATTTTTAAAAATCTCATAATTTGATCTTAAATTTCATTTCTAAATCTGTTTTCAACTAAGGACAATAAAATGACCTTACTTTTTAAAATTCCTCTTTTCCTCTGTCTCATATCATGCTTACTCATAAACATCTTGGAGATTTCCTTGGTAAACAGAAATATGAAATTACTTTAAAAAAATAAAAATGGTAATTTCAACAAGCTTCAGACATTTTAAAGTTGTGGAATTTTCAGAAGATCAGGGAAATAATTGTTCTTTTAATCTCCAAATCTGGGTCTTGGGAAAGAATTAAAATGTGTATTTTCCAGCTCTTCCTTATGTGATAAATGTGATTTGGGAGAAAATCCTCATTTTCATTGTTACTAAGAGGTTCCTACAACTGGAATCTTCCTGCCCCTCTGGATTTAATGCAGGGAGCAAGGGGAGGTGAAGGGAGGCAGATTTGGAGCCAGTGGATTGTGCTCCAGCATTCCCAACATTTGGAATGTCTGCCTGCACTGGGAATATTTGGGTTCCACCCAGGACGAAAGACCTCGAGTCTCACTGGGAGAACTGAGGAGATGGGATGGGTTTGGATCATTTGGAGGAGATGTTTTCCAAACTTTTCCTGGGAATTCTGGCACAGGTTAAATCAGCCACAAGCCAGATGTCCAAACCAGATGTGACTAGCACAGCTGGGCCATAAAAAGGTGTCAGATTTATGAGATTTATGAGATTTATCAGATTTGCAGAGATCAGGTAGTGCACACTTTGTCTTTCCTTGACATTATCCTTTGTCCCGTGCACCCAATTTCCTCTCCCAGTCCCTTGTGTTTTTCCAGGAGCAGATTAACATTCCCAGGTCAGTTCTAGGCTCTGCTTAATGGCTTCCCACTGCCAGAGGGCAGAGATAGATGGGATATTAGGAAAAAATTCCTCCCTGTGAAGTTGGTGATGCACAGGGTGCCCAGAGAAGCTGTGGCTGCCCTTGGATCCCTGGAAATGTCCAAGGTCAGGTTGGATGGGGCTTGGAGCAACACGGCTGTGGATATCTCTCTCTGGGAGTGAAACACATCATAGATACATTTTCCCCCAATTTTCTCAATTTTTCCCCATTTCCCCCCATTTTTCACTATTTCCCTTTTTTTGTTTTTTTTTTTTCATTTTATTCACATATTTCCCACTTCTTCCCCATTTTCTCTATTTTTCCCTTTTTTCCCTCATCCCCATTTTCTCAATTCATTTTCAATTTCCCACCCCTTCTTTCCCATCTTTCCTTATTTGTTCTCACTGTTACCATTTTTCCCAAACTTTTTTTTCCCTTATTTTCCTTTTTTTCTCCTTTTTTCCCCATTTTTCCCATTTCTTCCCATTTTCTTCCTTATTTTCCCTTTTTCCACTCTTTTTTCCCATTTTTCCCCATTGTTCCCATTTTTCCCAAACTTTTTCCCTTCTTTTCCATTTTTTAACACTTTTTTCTCATTTTTCCCATTTCTTCCAATTTTTCCCCTTATTTTCCCTTTTTTCTCCCTTTTTTCTCATTTTTCCCATTTCTTCCAAACTTTTTCCCTTATTTCTCCTTTTTCACGTCTTTTTTTCCCCATCTTTCCCCATTGTTCCCATTTTTCCAATTTTTTCTCTTATTTTCCATTTTTTCCAAACTTTCCCCCCACTTTTCCCATTTATTCCAGTTTTTTCCCCTTATTTTCCCATTTTCCCCCCTTTTTTCCTAATTTGTTCCTATTTCTCCATTTTCCCTTCACCCCCTCCCTTCTTTTCCCCATTTTTTTCCCGTTCCTTCCCCAATTTTCTCCCCCACAAACCACCCTCCCTGTGAGAACCCCTTCATCCCTGCCCGTCCCCATCCACCTCCAGAGGCCGAGCCCCAGCACGTCCCTTCCTGGTGTCCCCCCGTCGAGGCGAGGATGTCACCCGAGGCCTCGCTTTCACCTCCCCCTCCGAGTGAGAAGAGCCTTTATCAGCCCCTCCCGAGATAAGGGGCTCTGCCCTGAGTGACAGCACCCAGATAAAGGCCCTGCGTTGACTCCCTGATAACGCCCCAGGCTCAAATCCAAGGGAGCTCCCTGATCCAGGAGCTGGAATACGGCCAGACCAGCCAGGAGAAGGATCGAGGTGGCCAGCTCCAGAAGTTATTTTTGGGCACGGCTGGAATTTCTTCCCACCAAAAAGGGTTAATCCGCTCCTGGCTTTAAGCCCTGGGTTTGGCATCGTCTCCTGAGGGACAAAGGAATCAGTTCAGGCTCCCAGGCTTTTGTTCCTCAGCCACCAGGGTGGATGATGTCCAGCTGATCCAGGGAGGAAAACAATCCGGATCCATGGATGTGAACTCTGACTCTTGTTTTAGCCCCTGACCTTGTCCAGGTCACCAGTACGGATCCAGCTGGAACATCCAGGCCCCTTCCAGGATTCCAGGAAAATGCCCAGTTCACCAGTAAGGATCCAGCTGGAACATCCAGTCAAATTCCAGGAAAATGCCCAGTTCGCCAGTAAGGATCCAGCTGGAACATCCAGGTAAATTCCAGGATTCCAGGAGATTGCCCAGTTCACCAGTAAGGATCCAGCTGGAACATCCAGTCTCCTTTTGGGATCCCAGGGCATCCACTGCTCTTTTTGGACACTTCTCCTAAGGTTCCCATGTGTTTAGAGGTCTGACAATCTTCCATCCAAATTCTCCATGTCTCATCCCATCCATTGGAAATATCCCCCTCCAACAACTTTTGAGGACTGCTCATCCTCTTCCATGCTCCACACTCTTCCTGGAATTTCAGACTTCATTTCTCTCCATTTTTTGGCTGTGTTACATCTTTAAGGCTTTTTTGTTATTACTGCATAATCTGACAGTCAATGACCAATTCTAATTAAATTCTGATCAATTTATTTATTAAGCTATTGACCACATACAGTCTTTATAGAATCCCAGGATGGCTTGGGTTGGAAGGGACCTTCAAGTTCATCTCATTCCACCCTCTGCCATGGGCAGGGACACCTTCCACTATCCCAGGTTGCTCCAAACCCCGTCCAACCTGGCCTTGGACACTGCCAGGGTTCCAGGAGCAGCCACAGCTTCCCTGGGAATTCTGTTCTGGGGTCTCCCCACCCTCCCAGCCAGGAATTCCTTCCCAAGATCCCGTTTCTCCCTGCCCTCTGGCAGTGGGAAACCATTAAGTAGAGCCCAGAACTGAACTGGGAATGTTTGGTGAACTCAGGAGATGTCAAGACTTTAAGGCCAAAATCTAATTCAATTTCTTGATCACTCCATGGTCCAACCAAAAATTAACCAGTTCTGAGGCAACTGTTGAAATTTGTGGCTCAGAAGAGACTGAAAAACCCCTGTGGCAACCTCAGAAAATCCCCTGAGTGTTGTCCCATTGCTCTGAGGCAGTTGCAGAGATTTTGGGATCCTTTCAGAAGCACAAATTTCCCAACACCCTGGAACATTTCCCCCAAAGCCGTGGTTCACTGCACTTTTGATGGAGAACTGAATAGCAGAAAAAGCTTCTGTTGGATCATATTCCATAAAGCTCTTAGGATCTCCTACTGCTTTCCTTCCCAAATGTTTATTTTGTGGACCACCACAATGGCCTGTATGAATTATTGGTGGTCTTTAATGTGGGGAGTTGCTGCTTTATAATATACTTAATATTTTTTATGTTATTTTGATTCAATATTTTCATTTTTTCAACAAAAAAATTAACTCAAGAAATGCCAACCAAATTGAATCGCTAGGGAATTTTCTGTTCTTACACTCACATAAAAATATTACAGTTTTTAATAAAAAAACAACTCATAAAGTATTTTCTGTTCGAAATAATTTTGGAAGTTATCAAATTTTTTTGGCTTATTTAAAATCCAGGTTCTCAGTAGTAAAAAAGTGGGTTTCAGTAGCAAAGAGAGAAGAAAAATTACACCAGTTTTAAGAAAAAGAAAATATGGGAAAGAGAATTTTAATAGGAAAGATATTAGGAAAGGGTTTATTGGAAAAAGGGAATCGACTTTCAGCACTCAGAGGTGGTAATTAGGTGCCAATATTGAAATTGTTCACAACATCAGCTTGGCCATTTTTCACTGGCTCTGGTTGCCCATTTGGGGTGGGATCAGACACCTTCCATGCTTTGGATACTCCCCGAGGAGCTTTCCAGTGCCTGGGCTTCCACCACAATCCATGGAAAGGAAGGGAAGGAGAGGGAGTGGGAGGAGTGACGTTCCCAGCACCCAGCCAGGCTCCTGCTCTGAATCATCCCAATTTATTTGTTGACAACAGGAAATCTCTGCAGCTGAGTCAGCTGAGAGAGGAACCAAAGCTTTTTTGGGATGAGGATCCGCTTCTTCCAAATTTTGGCCCGCCTTTTATCCAACGTAAAATGCTCGTGGAAAAAAAACCGCAATGTTTTTAACTTCAAATACAAAGTCAGATATTTTATCTGTTAATTAAGGCAAAAGTCTGAATTTGTCCCAAGTATCAGCACCTTGATGCCACTGAAATTCCCAGTGGGAATGGATTTTGGGAGGGAGGGGGGTGTGTGTCTCCATTAAAATGAGGTGTATTTATGTGTGAGTGTCTCTCTCAGTGCATAAACAGACACCCTCACACGTATTCCATGTTTGGAAGCCCTTTGGAGGAGAAAGTTTGGCTTCCCAAGGAGTTTTCTGTGTTTTCTGGCGGCCGCTTCCAGCCAGGTTAACCTGATCTTTCCCACAGAACTTCAGGCCAGGGAATGTGATTATAAAACTTTCCCATCCCAGCAACAATTTAAACCAAACCCCTGATACTGAAGGATGGACGGATTCCATTCCCAGTGTGTTTGTGTGTGATGAATCCAATGGATGAGAGGGCTTTAGAACCTCCATACAACATTTTTCCTTCTTTTTTTTTTTTTCCAATTTTTTNCCCACAGAACTTCAGGCCAGGGAATGTGATTATAAAACTTTCCCATCCCAGCAACAATTTAAACCAAACCCCTGATACTGAAGGATGGACGGATTCCATTCCCAGTGTGTTTGTGTGTGATGAATCCAATGGATGAGAGGGCTTTAGAACCTCCATACAACATTTTTCCTTCTTTTTTTTTTTCCAATTTTTTTCCCACCTTTTCCCATTTTTTTTTCCTTTCCAGGAGTGAATTAACCGAAGAGAAACCATTGGCCAAAGGAACTGGGTCCATCACAGCAGACTGGGGTTGAACTCCTGGAGCTAAATCTGAACCTCAAAGACCCACCACAGTCTTACACTGAAGAAAATAAAAGGAAAGCAGAAAAAAAAAAAATCATCAAACTCCTCCTTTTTAATGGGATTTTGTGGCAACATAAGCACGGAATTCCGAAAAATCAAATCAGCATTTGTGGAATAAAATATACAAGCGGATAATTTAAATAAAGCCAAGGATTGCTCCCTCCAGGCTCAAACCTTGGAGGGAAAACCACAAAAACAAAGACGCTGAAGAACCAATTTCCCCCAGAACAGCCTTGATTAATCTCTTTTCTGAGCAGACCTCACATGAGAAAATTGATAAAGTGCTGCAATTCCCTTCGGCCTTTGGATCCTGGCAGGAATTATCGTGGAATTCCAGGAAGGTTTGGGTTGGAAGGGACCTTATGGATCATCTCATCCCAATCCTCTGCCACGGGCAGGGACGCCTTCCACTATCGCAGTGTAATTAAATTATTGTAATGAGGGGTTCATCATGTCCATATCCTCTGGAATTATGATGGAAAATCCAAATGACTCCTGCACGGGCCTACCTCCTCATATCAAATAATTTTATCTGTAAAAGTGTCTTCTATTTCCATTTTTTTCCTTTGAGGAACAAAATCGAGGAGGAGCCTGGAAGAATCTTGCCAGCTCTGCTTCCCTCATTTTCTAATCTTAGTTGTGAACTCTGTTCCCTCTCAATTCTTCAGGGATTAATTTCTTCAGGAATTTCACCTAAAATAACATCTAAAAACAGCGTTGTCCTGGCTTCTGGCACCACCCCCAGAATGCCCCAGGAGAAGAAATTCCATCCCAAAGCTCATCTGTTCCAGGGTCATCCGTCAGCCAAGGAATTGGTGCGAATTCTGATCTTAATTCCCAAATTATCAAAGAATCTTTGATATAGGGATTACCTGAAAATTCAATTTCCTTAAAGAAAGATGTGGAGCCCCTGGATGAAGTCGAGAGTTTATCCAAGAATTTTTTACACGGGAGTTATCTGAAAATTCAATTTCCTTAAAGAAAAGCATGGAGCTCCTGGATGGAGTCAGGTGAAGGATGACACAAATAATGAAGGAATTGGAGCATCTTGAGGAGGGGCTGGGGGAGGTGGGGCTGTTTGATCTCAAAAAGAGAAAATTGAGAGAGGATTTTATCAGTGTTTGTAAACCTCTGCAGAGCACGGGCCAGGTTCTGCTCTGGGGGCCCAACCATGGGACAAGGAACGGGCAGGAATTGATCCCAAGAATTCCACCTGGACAGGAAATTTTTCCATGGGCAGTGCCCAAGCCCTGAACAGATCCCAGAGAGGGAGTGGAGTCTCCCTCACTCAATATTTCAGATATTCCAGAGCCATCTGGACACATCCCATGGGCTCTGGGATGGGATCAGTGACCCACTGTGGGCCCTTCCAACCTGAGCCATCCCAGAATTCTGGGATTCTGTTGTCCACCCAAATTCCAAGCGCCACAAAACTTCCTGAGTCAATCCCAATTTTATCAAATTTTTTGGTGAAAAATAACTCCCAAAACTGGAGGTGAGAAATCATGCAAATAATTTGTCAAACAGGATTAATTCCTGGGATTTACTGGCAGCCACTCCTGTTGTTAATCCAAAATTCAAATTCAGATTTAAAATCTGTTAAAACCATCCCCATGTCGTTTAAAAACCTGAGAAGTTTTGCTGCGTCTTTAAATAGATTTTCTTTCCCCCCAGGAATTCCTAGAACTGACCCAGAAACTGCATCCAAATATTTTTCCTCCTAAAAGGCAAAAATCCCTGAAAAGCACCTCTCCACTGTGTACTTCTGATAGATTTTGAGACTGGAAAGTGAGTTCTTAAAACATGAAAAAGGATTTCTCCACAAATATTTGGCCATTTGAAATTAAAGTTGGCCAAAATCAGCAGCCCTGGTTTTTGTGGAATTCCCATGGAAGATCAAAGGGAATGTGGGGGGGAAAATGCCCATTTTTTGTAATTATTTTTAGGGTTTCTTAAAAGCTTCTTTCTTCCAAGGGTTTCTTCCTAAAGAGCTTTTAGGTCTGATCTCTTGTCTCTTTACATTCATTTTTATTGGAATAAATTGATTTAAGATTATTTTTTGCCAGATTTGGGGGCATTTAAAAAGAACCTGAGGAATAACCACAGTATTGCTGAGCAATCTATCTCGCCTTCCTAGGAATTAATTTCCAAAACTGTGATACAGTTTTTTTCGTTGAAGGTTTGTTTTTTTTTTTTCCTAATTCTAAACCTCAGAGGCGTAAATGTCCCTGGAGAAATTGGTCATTTCATAACCTTCAAGCACAAAAGCAGAAAAATTTGGTTTTAGAATAATTAATGAGCTCTGGGTTTTGCTAATTGATCCCATGCCCTTAAGGAACCATAGGAGAAAAGAGAATTAGTTATTCCAAATGGATAAAACACCACTTTGTGTCTCTGTCTTCATTCA
Organism: Chaetops frenatus; assembly: GCA_013400775.1. NCBI lineage: Eukaryota > Metazoa > Chordata > Aves > Passeriformes > Picathartidae > Chaetops > Chaetops frenatus. The sequence goes on from VZTR01011363.1 coordinate 61,139, forward strand.
GATCTCTCCTAATCTGACAGTATCCCATATTTTGCTAAAAACTGGGATGAATTACATGGATGGATCTTCCAGAATCACCAAATAAAATCGAGCCAAAATGGAGGAAAACGTGAACATCCCACAAAAATAATACATTCCATCACTGCCTTGAATCACAGGAACATCCTAAAATTCCTTTTCAGGTTTGGACTCAGCTCCTGCTTTTCCCATCCTGAATTTTGCTTTGGGGCTTGGAGTATTTTTTTCCCTTGATTTTTTGTTTATTTTTGGATCGTGAATGCCGATATCAACACCAAAACCTATTCCCAGTAGGACTGGAGGGAGACACACAGGGAACGCCGTCGTCTCTGGAGAATTCCAGGGATCCCACCAACATCTGGCCCGTCCATCCTTGACTTCCCAGCCCAAATCGCCACTTTGGAAGCCTCTCGGTGCAGCCCCAGCTTTGTAAAGCCGAGCTTTGCCTGCACTTGCTCTCTTGACTCAGCTGCTGAGCGTATCCGGTCGTTTGGGCTCCGGAATTCCAGGCAATGGCTGGAATTCCAGCCAAATCCCTCTCCCCTGAGCTGTGTTGGAGCCCTCACTAGCCCAGCTGGCCACCTGGATCCAAACTGACCTTTGACTCTTCCTGGCACCTCTGAGTGTTGTAAAATCCCAGTTTTTGGCAGCCATGGGAATTTCTGGGATTTTTTTCCCCACAGGTGTCCACAGGAGCCACGGGCTGGTGTTTCCCTGCCTGCTCATGGTTCTTCTGTTTATGCCAGGACCTTGGAAAGTGAGGTGAAGATGATTTTCCTGTGGGAAAAGGGAGAGGGAAAATCCCAGGGTTGGTTTCATGGACAGTTTTTAAGGGATGCAGAGCAAAAAAAAAAATCCCTGGAAATTTGGAATTTTTTTCTTTCCAATACTTCGGGATTGGTTTCAGATGGCAAAGATCTCACAGAGTTCAGAACTTGAAAACAGGGACTGGGAGCCCTTCAAACTAAAGTCTACAGATAAAGACCTGTAAATGGGTACAGTGGAGAAGGTGTGAGTTAAGGAATAAAAAGATAGGGAGGAAGGACCCCATATTTAAAATTTATATTCACGTTTTAAACTTCCAATCCCAAAATTTCAGCCGAGGTCCTGAAGAAATTCGTGGATTTGCTGTATTGCATTCAGGGAAAAAGAAGCAAAGATTCTGGGGAAGTGATAAAAGCTGAAATAAATGCATGGGGATAACTAAATTTGGGGGAAAGAAAGGAAAAAGAGGGAAAATTCAGGTAAGGATGTATGTGGAAGGCAGGAAGAAGAAAATATCTTCCCTCTGAGCTGCTCCATGCTGGAATTTTTCGTCAAAGAAAGGGAGCATATTCATGGAAACACAGAATCCCAGGATGGTTGGGGTTGGAGGGATCTTAAAGATCATCCCATCCCATGGGCAGGGACACCTCTCACTGTCCCAGGCTGCTCCAAGCCCCATCCAACCTGGCCCTGGACACTGCCAGGGATCCAGGGGCAGCCACAGCTTCTCTGGGAATTCCATTTCAGTCTCTCCCAGCCAGGAATTCCTTCCTAAAATCGACTCTAAATCTGCCTAAATATTCAATTAAAATGAATTTGTCTAAATATTTAATTTACATAAATAGTCATACATTATTTACATTACCAAAGACAGCAGATTAAATGACCAATTAAACATTCTTGCCTTTTTTCTTCCTTTCCCTTTTTTTTTTTTTTTT
>VZTR01011363.1:62919-78346 GCA_013400775.1 Chaetops frenatus
TTTTTTTTATTTGAACAGGTCTAGGCTGAAATCCTCACCTCGGGGAAATTTTTTCCCCCCAGTTCTGAAATCCAACACACCAAATCTTGGGAGAAGTCAGCCCTGAGCTCCCAGCATGACTCAATCCCACTCACCTAACACAACATTATCCCTCAGGAATCCAACACTCACACACCCAGCGCTCCCAGCCAGCCCCTAATCCCGGGAAAATCCAGGTGGCAACGCACGTGAAAACTCTGGTGGGAAGTTTGGATCCCAGGATATTTTGCTCCAGTGCCTTTCCCATCATTCCTGACTCATTTTTTCCCCACTGGTTGATTCCTAACCAGGGGCTATTGTCTTGTGTTTGTGACATCACAGGCCGTGGCCATGGCAACGGTGATGATGTCACGGGGGTGGAATTAACACCAATTAACAGGAACAGGCACGGGGGAAGGGATGAATAATGAGTTCGGGGCCTGGGTTCGACACAAATTACCAGGAATTTTTTGGACAGGAAAAATCCTTGAGAGGTAAATGGGGCTTATATTTAAATATTATGTTTTCATTGGGCTTGGCCAGCGAACAAAAGCTGATATTTGAGTAATAAAACTGCAAACACCGGGGCGAGAACAGCTGGAGGGTCAGGAAGAAAGGATTTTTTCCATGCAAATGAGCCAAGGATTATGACTCTATTTGGAATGCTCATGGACAGGAGCGTGTGCCTTAGAACTCAACACAGCCCAGGGCTCATTAACATTGAGTTTCTCCGTCTGCCAGAGAACCAAGTTGTGTTTAACCACACTTTGCTCCGAGTTGTCCTTCCCTTCACAATTTGTCTTTGTTTTCTGATTAACTTTTATTATTTTCTCATTTTTTCCAGCCTCAAACCCTTTTGGTTTGGATTAGGATGGATTACCAGCAGCACCCTGCACCCATCACCTGCCAGCAGGAGAAAAACCATTGCTGAAATACAGAATTTTATTAAAATCATTGAGCTCATGAACTCCCATGTGGATTAAACCAGAACTACAAATATTCCCTTTTTCTTATTCCTGTTTTTTTTTGTTTCCTGAAGGGAAAAATGAGGACTAAGATGAAGGATAATGGATTTAGATGGGATATTGGGAAGGAATTCCTGTCTGGGAGGTGGGGAGGGGCTGGGATGGAATTCCCAGAGAAGCTGTGGCTGCCCCTGGATCCCTGGCAGTGCCCAAGGCCAGGTTGGACACTGGGGCTTGGAGCAGCCTGGGACAGTGAGAGGTGTCCCTGCCCATGGAATGGGGTGGCACTGGATAATCCTCAAGGTCCCTTCCAACCCAAACCATCCACCAGCTTTGGATGTCTGATTTGAGACCAGGAGAACTTTTCCAACCAGTCCATGGGAAGGAGATAATCTCGAGTGGGGAGAAAGGGGGTTTATTTGCCCGGGGATGGGTGTGGTGGTGCCTTTGGAAAGGGTTCCTGGACAATTCACAGAATCACAGAATCACAGAATCACAGAATCACCGGGTTGAAAGAGACCTCCAAGGTCATCGAGTCCAACCCAACCCTGACACCTCAACTCAACCCTGGCACCGAATGCCACATCCAGTCTTGTCTTAAACACATCCAGAGATGGTGAATCCACCACCTCCCCGGACAGACCATTCCAGTATTTTATCACCCTTTCTGTGAAAAACTTTTCCCTAATATCCAGCCTATATTTCCCTTGGTGCAGCTCAAGGCTGTGTCCTCTGGCTCTGCCAGTTGCTGCCTGGAGAAAGAGCCCAAGCCCCACCTGAGCACAGCCACCTTTCAGGGAGTTGCAGAGAGTGACAAGGGCACCTCTGAGTCTCCTTTTCTCCAGGCTGAACATCCCCAGCTCCCTCAGTGGTTCCTCACAGGGTTTGTGCTCCAAGCCCCTCTCCAGCCTCGGTGCCTTCTCTGGATGCTCTCAAAAGTCTCAACATCCTTCCCAAACTGAGGGGCCCAAAACTGGACACAGCACTCGAGGTGCCAAATCAAAATGCCTCTGACCAACAGGTGCTACTCCCTCCTTATTTCCTTTATTTTTCTGCTCCTTAGTCACATCCAGAATTAAATTTTCCGAGCCCACAAGGCCTCCCCTGCCCATGGAACTGAATGACCTCCCAGGTCCCTCCCAACCCAACCCATTCTGGGATCCTGGGATTCATCTGAATCGTTCCAATGAGGATCCCAGCCACCTGCAGCTTTTCCAACACCCAGGAGGGAAAAGGAGACACCCCCAGAGGCTGATCCTGCTGCTTCCCCTTTTGTGTGGGCACAGTCAAGGCTCAGAAATCCCAGCCCTGATAACTGGAATATTTTGGGGTTAGGAGAGGGAATTTGATGAAACCTGAGCCGTGATTTTATCCAAAGAGAGCCACTTGAGCAAGGAATCGCCACCTCTGACCTGCAGCTCCTCGAAGCTCCAAACAACTCCTCCACCGAGCAATCACCTCCCCACTTGTCACACCGTCCCTGCTGGCACCTTCCTCCCCCTGTCCTCAAGATCTGCTGTTCCTTGGCATTTATTGTGACGTTTTCCTACCGATTTAACAACAACAACAACAACAACAACAACAACAACAACAAAAAAAAGTGGTTTATTGTACTTTTTCCTATAGCAAAGCAATAGCAATGTGCAGTTCTCCATTTTTAATGCTTGCAAAGATCTCCCTTTTTCCTTCTAATTATTCGGACTGAAACTGGAACATTATTTTGCAAGGAAAATTAAAAATTTTAAAATTTGCATAGCTCTCCTTTTTTCCTTCTTATTTTTCAGACTGAAACTGGAACATTATTTTGCAAGGAAAATTAAAAATTTTAAAATTTGCATAGCTCTCCTTTTTTCCTTCTTATTTTTCAGACTGAAACTGGAACATTATTTTGCAAGGAAAATTAAAAATTTTAAAATTTGCATAGCTCTCCTTTTTTCCTTCTTATTTTTCAGACTGATACCAGAACATCATTTTGCAAGGAAAATTAAAAATTTTAAAATTTGCATAGCTCTCCTTTTTTCCTTCTTATTTTTCAGACTGAAACTGGAACATTATTTTGCAAGGAAAAATTAAAAAATAAAGGAAAATGACCAGGAATTTGTAGATATTTAATTCTAATCTTCCTTTAATTCACAATCTAAGTTTTGAGGCTGGCTCAGGCTTTGAAATTTGGATTAAAGCTTCAATTCAGGCTGAAAATTTAGATATCATTTGAAATTACTTCATCTCCAGCACTCTCAACTCACTCAGAGAGGATTCCCAGTGTGCCCGGGAGTTCCTGATGGCTGGAACACCCTGTCCCAAGCACCTTCCCCGGGATGAGTGTTTTTCCAGAGGCCCCAAGGTTTCCCACTCCATCCTTGGGCAGGTGACAGCAGAGCCCCCAGGCAGGAGGGTGCCAGCCAAGCCTGGAGGGTGCTGTCAGCAGGGAGGGATGTGTGGGATGGCGGCTCCAGAGATCCCGGGCAGCTGGAAAAATCCAGGATTGTGTTTTCCTTGGGAAAGGACGGAGCTGCTCATCCCCTTCCAGCGGATCCGGGACTCCGCGGATCCAGCGCGGAGAAGCTCTGTGAGATAACGGTGACCTGGGGTGGCCTCAGCTGGTCACTGTCCTAAACGGTGGATTCACAGCTCCCAAATTCTCTTCCCTGCTGTTTAGGGAGGTTTATGTGCTTGGCACATCTTTTTCTGTCTAGAAATGGTCAGAAATATGTGGTTTGGTTATTTGGAGGTGTTGGATGGAAGATGTGCCAGTGAAGTCAGTGTGATTTAAAAGTCGCTAAGTTGTGCTTGTTTAGAAGGAGGTTGCACCCTAAGAGGCCTCACACATACTGCTTTATAAATGAAGTTTTATATAAACATAAATAAGTTATAAATTAAAACATAAATATAAATTAAAATGTAAATGTAAATGTAAATGTAAATGTAAATGTAAATATAAATATAAATATAAATATAAATNTAAAAATAAAAATAAAAATAAAAATAAAAATAAAAATATATAAATGTAGAACACATGCCAGACCCTCACACTTCCTACACGTGACTCCACACAGACATTAAAGAGAAAGTTCCTGCTTTGATCACCTCTCATTTTAAACAGGTAAGGGCAGCATCTGTTTTATCCCATTTTACAGATGGGATGAGCCCAGGATCAGGGATTTTAGGGCTGAGTTTGGGAAGTGTCTCATAAATGAGATGAGCTGAGAATCAGGGATTTAGGACTGGTTTTGGGAAGTCTCACAGATGAGTTGAGCCTAGCAACAGGGATGTAGGGCTGAGTTTGGGATGTGTCTCACAGCTGACATGAGCCCAGGATCTGGTATTTAGGACTGAATTTGGGAAGTGTCTCACAGGTGGGATGAGCTGAGAATCAGGGATTTAGGATTGTGTTTGGCAAGTGTCTCATAAATGAGATGAGCCCAGGATCAGGGATTTAGAGCTGAATTTGGGAAGCATCTCACAGACAGGTTGAGCCCAGTAACAGGGATGTACGGCTGAGTTTGGGATGTGTCTCACAGCCGACACGAGCGCAGGAACCGGGATTTGGGGCTGACCTTGGGAAGTCTCTCAGAAATAAATGAGATGAGCCCAGGATCAGGGAGTTAGAGCTGAATTTGGGAAGCATCTCACAGACAGGTTGAGCCCAGTAACAGGGATGTACGGCTGAGTTTGGGATGTGTCTCACAGCCGACACGAGCCCAGGAACCGGGATTTGGGGCTGACCTTGGGAAGTCTCTCATAAATAAATGAGATGAGCCCAGGATCTGGGATTTAGGACTGGGTTTGGCTGTGTCTCACAGATGAGATGAGCCCAGGATCTGGGAGTTAGGGCTGGGTTTGGGAAGTGTCTCACAGATGAGATGAGCCCAGGATCTGGGAGTTAGGGCTGGGTTTGGGAAGTGTCTCCCAGCCAGGATAAGCCCAGGGTTTAGGGCTGAGTTCTGAGAATGTCTCCACACCATGGATGAAGTCCACATTCCTGCTTTTGATAGTCCTTCCCTTTGCACCCCTGCATCCCTAAACAAGGTCACTGTGGCAGACCTTGGTTGACCTTTGGAGATGTTTTCCACACTGGACCGACCCTCCACAAGCTCCGACAAAGCTGTGCGACTGTTTATGGGTAGGACAGGGAAGATTAATGTTGGGATAACGAGAAACACCCATTGGAAAAGGTTCCTGTTGCTGCGAGGAGCAGATGCAGCACATCTGGCACCAATTCCTGACCATCCAGCAACAACAGGCCACAAGAAGCAGCAAAAAACCAGCAGCTGATCCCAGCCTCTGCTGCTGCACACGCTTTTATGGAAAGCGTGAAGAACGTCACTCCACGGTGCGAAGTTTTGACAATTCATTAACTTAGAAGGAAATTAACAATAAACAATTAGGGATGCCCACAATACAGACCCGCAGCACTGGGTGCGCGGCCGGTCTGGCCAGAGGCACACGGCCCAGACTCCTGGGGCTGCTTTTATACCCTTGGGGTGTCAATCAGGAGGCATGGATACCATCACCCAATTGTAGTTCTTGATGATCTTGGCCAGAACTGATGCCTGAAGTGGTTACTTAGAAACAGAGACCAGGCAGGAGTAAGGGAATGAAAGTGGGTATTTATTTGAAAGGCCTTCAAAGGCACATCCTGGGGAGCCAGAGGCTGCTCTCACTGAACTCTAAGATGGACTCCCTAAGATGGAGCCCGAGTCACAAGTTCTTCACACCTTTATAGGTTTAGGTCCATTTGCAGATCAGCATCAATTCCCCAATTAACACTTTGGCTAATGATGGCATTTCCCCAAGCTTACCCCCCCNCCCTTCTCAAGATGTTGGGTTACACATTTTGGGCCCAGGACTGTCTGGGTGTCCTTGGAGAGCAGCCTGGGAGAGGCTTTGTTGTGTCCATCTTAAGATGAGAGAGCAGCAGCTCCCAGGCTACAAAACCCTGCAGAGTCACACCCTGAGCACTGCAGGATGTGAAAAATATAAAAGTTAAAATCCAAGGCATCAGTCCTTGGTCCTGCCTCTCCAAGGCAGTCCACCTTGGGCCCGGCCTAAGGAGCATGCTCAGTTGTAAGGATGGGAGGGGCCTGGACTTGACTGGCATCCTGATTGACTCTCCCAGGGAACTTTCCAGAAAGTCTCGGCTGATTCTTGGCGGCCATTTTGTCGCTATTAAATTGTACTTTTCATTTAACAAATCTCAAATAAATGCAACAATAGAGGTACAGAAAGGAAATGACAACACTTACCCACATAACCCTCCTTAAGAATAACCATGTATTAATGTTATTAACTCATTAACCTTATGTAACTCATTAATCTCATACACGAAAGTCAATTCTAATTCAAACAGCCTAACCCCCAAATTCCCCAACTGAACAAAATAACTATTAAACATATCAACAATAACTTTGAACCAATCAATTGTCAAAACAAAGAACAATTAACAGACAATTAAGGAACAATTAAGAGAACTAGAAAAGCCAACCCCCACATCCATTTATAACAGAAAGCTTCCTGCCTGGACGCTGGGATGGCTCTTCCACACTGGATGAGTCACTGGGAGAATGAGGAGCCAAATCTCCCCACCTTCAATCCCTCATTTATCACATCCCTCCTGTCCTGGCTGTCGGCACGGGCGTCGTCTCTCCGGCTCCGGCGGAGGAGCCAACGCCGCTCCAAGCAGACGGAAATAGTGAAATGAGCAATATTTTTGCTCCTGTGGCCCTTTATCTCCATCTGATCTTGGATTTAGCACCAGGCCAGACTGGCCTGACAAATCCCACAGGCTCAGAAATATTCTCATTCCAGGGAATGCACCATAGGGAAAGTATTCATCCCTCTCAGCCTGGATAAATATACAGGTACAGATAAATATGTGCACAGACGTGGATTTTAAAATGCAGACACCCACGTGCATTTTATAACCCTTCACCCACATATCTATAAATCTCCGACCTCTTCCATGTAAATTTTCCCCAGAGTTCGGCTGCAGATGGTTATTGATAAAATATGAACTAATGCTCACAGCATCCCTGTGTGTTTAAGGTGGAATTGAATTTCGGCAGTCTCAGCCCACTAAAAGTCAGATTTTAAGCCTGGACCAGCTTTCTGTGTTTCTTGGTAGCCAATTAAAAGAGGCAGGTCCATCCAGAGGACAATTCAATCTGTCTTAGGATTTATTGGTTAGACAGAGATGTCAAGTGAGGAGCAGGACTCTTAGAGAGGGAGAAATTAACTGGGAATAGTTGGGGTGGAATTTAGCTGCTGGTTCAGAGCCTCAAGAGCAGTTTTCAGTGCTGGTGAGTTCCTCTGAGCTGGACACTCAAATTCCTCAGGAAACTACTCAGTGCAGCCAGGCGGATCCTGAGCAACAGCACAGGTGAGCCCAAAACTGTCATCTATGAGCCCATAACCTGAATTTTGGCCTCTGCAGAAACTAAACTCATTTCAGGCATGTTGTTGTTCTCCAAATAAATTTATGGGATGGAGTCTACGGATTGGGGGAGACTCTGGATTAAAGGAGACATCAGCACAGGGATCCCACCCACAGCACAGGACCTCTGGAAAACCTGCATCTTTCTGAAGAGGAGCTGGAGGACCCACAGGCTTCACCAAAATATTTCAATATTCAAAGCTCAGTATTCAAAGAGCCTCAGAATTCCAAGGACTGGGATTGGAGGAGATAATTAGATGATAATTAGCCACAGAGAGAAGTGGGGCTGAGCCTGGATCACAAAGCCTGGGGCCACAGGAGGAGAAATGGAAGAAATTTTTATCTCCTGACTGAAGAATAAACTTCCAAAAATTCTCAGGAGACAATTTTAAGAAAGGGATCCTGAGAATTTTCCTTCACCTGAACCATTCCAGAGAATCTTCCTTTTGATTTCTTCCCAGTGCTTTTCACCTGGATAGAAAATGTTTAAGATCAGCTCCACTTTAGGCTTTTCAGGAATGTCAGTGGTCACCAGGAATGCAGAATGACAGGAAAAATGGCTAAAAAGGGAAGAAAAAGTAAAGTAAAAAAATTCAACAAATGGCAGGACTTATTCTACATATCTCCATTAGAGATCTGGTGTCCATTGGGAGGAAAATTCTTGTTTCTAGCAATTTCTATTCATATTTTTGACTAATGATTTTGACTGACAGTGATTGTTTAGGAAATTATTACAATCATGCATGGAAAACAGGGTTAATGCATATGGAAGTATAGATTTAATTAATTAATTAGTATTCTCATAGCTCTTTGAGAGCAGCAAATGCCACGTTTTCCTTTAATGCAGAACACGGAATCTGGGAGAAAAGCAGACCCTGTTTCCTGGGATTGTCCACCAGAGGAATGACAACCCCTAAAGCTCCAACCCTGGTTAAAAGTGACAAAAAAACCGACGGAGACTCCAGAATTTCCTGGAGAAATTCCACAGCTGTGAAGCCTTGCAGGAGCTGAGCTCATGGGTGTGATTCAGCGGCGACGAATTTCCACCACGGGGCCCTCAAAGGTACAACCCAGCAGCTGGAAAACCACACAACTTCTCTTCCTGACCCTTTGGAAGCAGGAATTCCGTGCCGGAGGCTGAGCGAAGCCAGGATGGGCAGACGCTCATGGCAAGAGGAGAGGTTTCCACCAGAGCATGAAGTTCACCTTGGGGTCAGAGCAGCTCTCTAGCTGAAGTTTGGTCAAAAATCCACTGACCTCGATCCAATGCTTTCCACTGGCAGGGTTCAGTTTGGAAATGATGGGAAAATTCTGCATTTTCAAGTGGGGTTCGCCCAGGTTCGGGAGCTCGCGGGTGCTGGGATGAGCTGTGGGTTCCTGCTTTGCTCAGGGGATTCAAAGCTCTGCTCAGACATCCCTGTCTGAGAGGAAAAAAAATGAATTTGAACACTCAGACCGGCGGGTGTTTAAATTTGGTCGTTCTCCAAAAATACGTTTTCCAAAGGAAATTTTTACGGTGTTGGAAAAAGGCAAAATTGTCCACGTGACAGTGACACTGATGAACCGAAAGGATGGCTCAAGGCAACTGTGACCTTCCAGAGTTTCAATTTAATGATTTTCAGGCTTAATCCTAATAACGTGCTGCTCATAAATTCCCTTTCTTTGCAGGAAAACGTCTCAATATAACTCCGATCCAGGCTTCATAACAATAACTGAATTAAACAGCAAATTCCAATGAATTTGGAATTTTTAATCTGAATTATGATGAAATAATCTGCTTTTGCCATTGAAGGCTATAAGAAAGATTTTATTTGGGTTTAAGTTCAACAAGAGGGAAATATTTTGAATATTGGCTCCTAAGAGTAGAAATTTCCATGTGAAGTTTCACAACTTCAAGGTGAAACCACTTGAGAACTTCCAAAAATTTCAGATGATCAGCCTGGAGTTCATTAAAAAACCCCAAATATGGGGTCCTAAAAATCTTCTGGTCTATATTCCCCCCCAAAAAACAGGGGTTGATTTGAGTTTCAGCTCATTAATATTTAGGACAAAGGATGTGTAAAGAGATTTCTCTGGCACACACATGTTTTCCCACCAGACTTGGGTCAGATTTTACAAAATGGATTTATTCCAGGTAAAATTTGGGGTTTTCTTTTCCTTAAATTCTGCTGGATCACACTGGATGAGTGGTGGGACAACAATCCTGTAGCAAGGATCCCCCCTAAAAGTAATTTCTACTTGGAGAAAGTCACTGCAATAGAAATTAAATAATCATCAAGTTTTCGATGACNATCTCCTTTGCTGGCCTGACCACTCAAAACCTTCATGCAGAGTTGAAAATCCCAGTTCTTCCCATTCAGTTTCCATCAGAAATTTCCCTTTGACTGACTCCAAATCCAATTTGTGCACACTCAGGTTAGGAACATTTTTCTCATTCCCAGAGAAATTTGTGAGAATACAGAAATGACATTTATGTGAATATAAAAAATGCTCTTTGTTTTTTAATAAGGAGACAGCACTTGAAGTCTGCCAGAGGTTTCTTGATTTCTTCCCAGGAAATTTGAGAGGGAACACCAAAATTGATTATTTTCCTGAGCTTTGAGAGAGATTCAGCTTTAAATGCTCTGTGGCCACCATTGGCTTCTCCAAGGTGGTCACTTATTCCAAGGTCTCTTCATTTTGATGGAATATTGCTCGGAAAAATTGGAAGAATACCAGTAAGAGAGACTTGTCTTTTTTGGGTTTGTTGGTTGAGGGTTTCTTTCCATGTTGGGGGACAATCCATTGTTTTCCAGGAAATAATTCCTTATCTGTTCTACTTATTGTGGAATAATGTAAATAAATCCTTGGCTTAGACTCCTCCTCAAATGCAGAGATATTTGGGACTTTCTTTGGAAGTTTTCTCACCTGCCTCCAACATTGTGATACTCCAAGATGATAAATATTGGAAAAACTAAAATTAAATAAAAATTACCAAATTGAGTGAATTAAAACTTCCTAGGAGGTCCCTCAATAGCTGGAAAATACAAGGCAGGATTATTAATTATTAACAAAGTTATTTTGCAGAAAGTTATTTTTTGAAACCTGAGTCTGAAAGTTGACATGTTAAAATTTTACACCATTTTTGGACCTTAGAAGAAATAAAAATAAAAATAAAAATAAAAATAAAAATAAAAATAAAAATANATCATAATAATTTAAAAATTTTGATGTACGATATTGATAGCTTTTGATATCTTTTTTCCATGAATATTAATCAATAGTATCATAATTAATATTCCAGTTTAAGGAACCCTTTTCTAATAATGTTCTTTTTTTAACTCACCTCTTATTTAATTTTTTTTTTCTCAATAGCAGAATTCTTTCTTCCTCCTGTATTTTTTATGTCCTAGGATTTTTGGGGAGTATTTTTAGGATTTTATTTTTCCATAGTTTATTGCAATATGGTTTTATGGACCCCAAGTGCATAGTAAGAAATGATGAGAAAAATAACTTACAAGGGCAATAATCCCCGTTATGGCTGCTCTGGAATATCCAAGAAGGAATTTTAGGAGCTCCAGCAGCCTGGGACAAAGTTTAGTTTATCTGCAAAGCTGCTGGAATTTATCTTTTTTTTTTTTATTGGGGATACTTTGAAACACTTCAAAAATGCAGCTGAATTCCCAGGCTGGTGCTTCATGGCAAAGCTCTGTCCTGGAAAGGATTATGGTTCAATCCCAAAAAAACCCAGGCAAGGATTCCCTGGGCTTTCAAACTTTCCCCAATAACTCAATTTAATATTTAAGGAGTCAGCAATGACAAAAATGATGGGAGGAGGAAGCTTCCCATTGGAATTTGACAGAATCTGCTTCGAAATTATCCCAGGCTCCGTGAATCCTTGGGGTTCGGGAGCAGGGGATAATCCTGGTCCTCACTCGTGGCCTTTCCAAGGTTTCTTTTCCTCCCCTGGATTTGAGGGATCAATAAAACCCTGGAATTCATGAGAGCCAGTGGCTCATTTCCATCCTCAGGCTTCATCCAAAGGTTTTTCAGGAGAGGGAAGAGGAGGGAAAAAGGACCTGGCACCACTTTTTGTGCCTCGTTTGCAGGCAGGAGACACAAAGTTATCTCTCCAAAGCTGCAGAAAATTTGGGGAAGTTTGGTTCATCTCTGCTTCCATAAGTAGAGATGGCACAAACTGCCCACGGCCTTTTCCATCTGCTTCAGAAGGATTTGGAAAACTTTTCCCATTCCTTGCTGGAGCAACCTCAGCTGCTCTCCATAGGTCCTTCCAAGAACTGATTTGGCCCCACGATTTACACACAAATTATTAAGTTATACACCACAATTTATTTGCATATTTGTATTTATACCCATTCCATACATATTTCAGAGTTTATGTTTATTTATTCCATGTCTCCTTGTGCCTTGGTTTAGACACAGAACCCATAATTATGTCGAGAGGTCAAAAACTCTTTGATTTTTTGTATTTTTTCAAAAATGTGATTCCAGGCTTAGAAGGAAGAAAACAGGAAAAGGGAGTTGTGGAAGGAGATGGGAAAAGAAGGAAAACACCCCAGCACTACAAAGAGATGGGCAGTGAAGGTGTTGCCCTCTAAGAAATTATCTAAGAAATTATCTGTTCTCCTCCCAATCCACCCACTCTCCAAGAAAACAAAAGCAAATCTTCCTCTTTTTTCCTCCTTCTGGGAATGGGGAGCCATTCCCGTTGCTCTCCAGGGCAGGATTTGACAGCTCCCATCAGGAATGGGCGTGAAGTTGCCCAGATGTGTCTGCTGAAGGAACCATTTTCCTGGTGATGACAGAAGCCTGGCAAGATTCCCAATCAAAATCGAGGCAGGATTTGTTTTTTCCCCCCATCTCTTTCCACACACACACACACCAAAAAAAAAAAAAATTCAGGGAAAGAGAAACCTGAATGCATCAACCACACATAAATGAGAAATCTCATTATTTCTTCTTCATTTTTTTCTTTTTAAGGTTTTCAGAAAAGACAGGAAATCTTAACACTGCCCTCCCCAGGGTCTCATCCATCAATCAGGCCTTTCCTTTGGCTCCAGGATATTCCATCCCTCAATTTGCAGTATCTTGTACAGGAACCCCAGGCCATGTTTAATATGTTTGGGTTTTACGCTGACAACGTAAAGGTCAACATTTAACTTTAGATTATGGAATCAGAGCAGTCCCTTGGGATGAACTGCAGAGCCAAATAATTCCCATTTAATTGTCCTCTTCTCCCATCCCCCCGCCCCACTTCTCCTTCCAAGCAGCAAAGTCCTGTTATTTCCTCATTTCCCCCTGCCTAGGAATTGTATCAGGGCTGATCTTGGGTTTATGTGAAGCCAGGATCAAATTTTCCAAAGCACTTAAGCGAGGCTTTGGTCATAAAGGACTGAGAAATTTGGGAAGGAAGACAGCTCTTTTCTTTCCATAGCGAAATCCATGGGGATTTGGAGGAACAAAAGACACCTGAGCTCCCTGGTTTTGTAAGACAGAAAGAGGAATAAACGCAATTTTAGGGTTCAACTTCGTATTCAATCAGAAACAGTTGGGGTTTTGGGAATTCCGAACTGCCAGGTGTGGGTGTGGACTGGAAAGGCAAAAACCTGGAGAAGGAGCCGGGGGTGAGGGTGAAGTGCCCAGGGGAGCACAGGAGGGGAATAAATGTGAGAGAAATCCACTGTAAATCAGGAAAACCACACCAAAAATGTGGCAAATTCCAGAGAATCTCAGAATTCCATGGATAAAGTCAGAAGGGACCCCTGGAAGTCCTGCTCAAGCAGGGTCCCTGTTCCTCAGGAGAAGCTCTGGAACACTCATCCTTCCAGGTGACCTACAGCTGGTTCTAGTCCTGTCCCACCTGGGATTTTGGACAGGGAGGCCTGTGCTTGTCTCTTCCAAATAATTGTTCCAGGATCCCTTGATTCTGATAATACCAGAGCGCTCCAAAATTGCCCTCCCCAAAAATCACATTTCCAATCTTCCTAAAGGTCCACAGAAACCTGGAACGTGGTAGAAGAAATTGAAGGGCTTGTTTCTTTCTCCAGCTTGTCCCATGGGCCTTCCATGGTTTAATTTTCACCTCGTAAGTGGATATTTGGATTTTATCATGTGCAGACAGATGAAATCCCACTTCCCATGCCTGATTCCCGGGATTCATTGGCAGGGAGAAGGGATATGAAGAGATCTCAGTGCTCGCCAAGGTTTCTGAGCATTCTGGCCACCATTATTGGCCACCCAATTCCAAGGGCCAAGCGTTAATCTGTGTCCCTGAAGTCATAATGAATTATTTTAATTGCTGTGCCAGCCAAACCTCTCTAAGTGCGTTCTGTTGCGTCTCCAAAGAAGGAGGGAGATCAGAAATCCTGAGTAGAAATTGTTCCTTTATTCGAACATGGATAAAAACATACTGAATACCCTCAAAACAGCTGGATTTTTTTATCCTCAGGTGCTTAGAACCAGCTTGGTCAGCTGAGCTGTTGCTTCTAAGCTGAGCTTTTCAAGGTGAAATCCCAGCCTGATTCAACAAAGAAATTCCCAGCATGGGTTGTCTGGATCCCATGGTCCCAAAATTTCCTGGTGTTGCTAAAATGTGGATTTTTCTCCCTGGATAGGGTGCCTGGAATTCTCCACAAGGTGTTTGGATTACACTGAGATCCTGTGGTCCTTCTGGGACTGCCATCCAAAATCATGGAATCATTAAGGACGGAAAAGACCTCCAAGATCATCAAGTCCAACCTTCAACCCCCAAAATGTGTCACAAAATCCCACATCTTCTGTTTGCTGAACACTTCCAGGGATGGAGACTCCATCCCTTCCCTGGAAAGCCTTTCCCAGTGTTTCATCGCTATTTCAATCAGGAATTTTCCCACAATATCTGACCTGAACCTCCCCTAGAGCAAGGTTAAAATTAATAGAACTATTCAATAAATTAATAGATCCTCTCTTTTTTCTTCTCAGTCCAAATTATTGTCCCTGGTTGGAAAATGTTTCCTGGGAGAAGCCAGGACGGGGGGCAAATCCAGTTACAAGGAACATCCACATTTTTATTCCTGAAATATAAACCCATGGCAAACTGGTGGAAGGAAATCTGGGAGTTTTATCCCAAATTTTTGCTTTGTCTGGAGGTGTTGCACGATTTTAGGGAAGATTTCCAATGGCAAAGGAAATGCTGACTGGAGAAAGTCTCCTGTGGGATCATGTCCTGAGTGGATCTCTGGAAAAAATGAGCTTTCTCCTTTCCTTATTCTCCACTTTTCCTGGAGTAGTTTATTGTAGAGAGAAGAAAGATAATTTAAGTATAATTATTCCCAATAATTATTCCAAATAATTATTCCCATCCTTATGTTCTTAACACTTGGGCTAATTGTGAAGGAATTAGAAAGGAAGTCCTGTGGACAGATGAAGGGGCTGGAGAAATCAAAAATTTTTCAGATTTATGCCTCAAACTGCCCTGAGTGGTACAAACAAAGTCAGATCCACCATTTCCCCAAGTTTCATCACCTTTAACACCCCTGGAGCAGCAGGAACATTCCACAGGTGCAGGAATCAATTCAGTAGAGAGCTGAAATTCAGCATTAATGGCATTTTTATGTGAATATTTAAATTCAGGCTGTGAAACACTCACATTTGATTGATGCCCATGAAACACATGACAAAAGTTGCTGCATTTTTTGAGATTAAATTTAAATGAGGAGATGTGAGAGCTGTCCAGGAGGAAAAGCCTCTGCATCCAGGGTGAGGCAAATAAAATAACCCTGGATTTTATCCATAATTCCCTACTGCAGGAATGTTGCTTTACCATGAATAGTGGAGAGAGGAATATTTGTTGCCTGGCTATAAATTGAGTTTGAAAAGCTAAATTCAGCAGCCCATTCCTGTCCTGCTGGAACAGGACTTGAGGACATGGGATTAAGAATTCCCAGAAAGGAACATAAAAGAATATGAAACACATAGAAAACAATGCGTAAAAAAGGGGGGAAAAAAACACACTTTTTTTTTTTTTTTTTTT
>VZTR01011363.1:78545-108038 GCA_013400775.1 Chaetops frenatus
AAGAAAAAAAAAAAATAAAAAACACAAAAAAAAAAAAGCGAAAAAAAGGGGGGAAAAAAACCCCCTTTTTTTTTTTTTTTTTTTTCCCTTTCAGGCCTTGCACAGAATAATTCAAAGCAAATGTGGAGCCTTTTTTCCTGCAAGGAGACAACCACAGAGGGTCACATGAGCTCTGTGGTTGGTTGGTTTCTTGTAAATCCACACCATTATCCCAGTGGTCCTGGAATTATATAGTGGGAAATATCCCCTGAATGGCCGTGTTTGCCAAGTGGCTGCTTTGTAATTATTCTGTAATTATTCTGATTATTTGATAGATGAATCCTGGGCTGGTTCCCCACCCCCACCCCCATCTCCCAGGAAAAGAGAAGCATCAGCTCCCCATTTGTTTCTCATCTTTGGGATCAAACGGATCGGTGGAAAATCTGCTTTGCTGTGGGCAGGACTGGGATAATTTTCCGACGCCGGATTTTTGGAGAAAGGTTTTAAATTCACACAAAAAAAAACCCTCCACATTTTTTTCTGGTTTTTTGGTGCATAAACCACTCCCTGGCTGCAGAGACAGCCCAGCTTGGCTTTGGGGAATGGAGGACGGAGCTTTCCACGCTCCAGAACCTGCTGGAAGTTGGGATTTTCCCCCAGGAAGAGCTGATTCCAAAGGCTGCTCCCGCTCCCGGCTGCCAGCCCCATTCCCAGCTCCCATTTATGTATCCATGAGGTGGGATGAGGGAAGAGGCTGAAACTAAACCCCAAAACATTAGAGTTGCCCCAGATTTGCACCCTGGTCTGGCCCAGGGTGATGCCAAACGAGGGTTTGCGCTGGATTGGGATTCCAAATTTAATGGATAAAGGATGGGGCTCTGAGCAGCCTGGGCTGGTGGGAGATGCCCCTGCCGGTGGAACGGGGTTGGAACTGGGTGATCCCTAAGGTCCCTTCCAGTTCTTGGATTCTGTGGTGGAATTAAAGACAGAGCAGAGTGACAAAAGGGCAGGAACCAAAATGAGAATTTCCATCACTTCCTTTCCATCAGTGCATTCAGGTGAATCTTCTGGCTGTTTCTTGTTTGTTTTGCAGCTCAGGGCACGACTTTGGAGACTTAGTCCTGAGGGAGCTGGGAATGTTCATCCTGGAGAAAAGGAGGCTCAAGGGGGACCTTCTGGCCCTGCACAACCCCCTGGCAGGAGGGGGCAGCCCAGGAGGGGGGAATTTGGGCTCTGCTCCCAGGGAACAGGGACAGGAGGAGAGGGAACGGCCTCAGGCTGGGCCAGGGGAGGCTCAGGTTGGACACCAGCAGGAATTTCTTCCTGGAAATAAGCATTGGAATAGCCCAGGGAGGTTTGGAATCCCCATCCCAGGGGGTGTCCAAGGAGTTCCTGGAGGTGGCACTCAGTGGGCATCGGGCACAGCTTGGACTCGATGACCCTGGAGATCGTTTCCGACCTCAGTGATCCCAAAATTCCATGATTCTCTCATCCACCAAGCCCAGCTGGGCTGTTCTGAGCTAACAGGAGTAGCCATGGGCACAGAAACCTTCTCAGCCTGAGGAGCTCCATCCTTCTCCTGATGCTTGCAACCAATTTCCTCCCAAAGGCACCTCCTAGAATGGATTTCCCAAATTAAACTGCTCGTTCTGCTCCCAGACGGAAGCGTCCTGCTTGGGCCTGAAGAATTCCGTGGAAAAAAAAGGCTCCTTCCCTGGGAAAAAAAGTGCCATTCCCTGCCGAAAATGGCCTTTGATCTGGAAAGCTCCATCTCCAACCCCCGAAGAGTTTCTCCTGGCCAGGGGATGTGCTGAGGGTGTTTCTATTTAAAACCTGGGCTAAAAGGAGCCGAGGGAAAGCAGGAGGAGAAGGAGGAGGGGGAGGAAAGAAGGAAAAAAATATATATATAAAACCCAAGGAAGGAGGGGTGGGCAGGGAGACGTTGGAGCTCCTTTTCCATGACACGTGAAGTGTGTGGGGTGTGACAGAAATCCCGTGGCCTGGCCCCACGGTGACAGTGGCACTTTGGGATGGCTGGAAACAGGAGCTCCAATCAGCCTCCTAAGTGGAGATTAGGGGGGCTGTAACAATTCCCCTCGGCCAAATCCTTCCCCTGGAGCTTTGCAGCAGCCTCTGGGGGAGGGGGGTCGGGGTTTGAAATGTCCCTCGTGGTTCCCACGACCTGCAGATAACCCCAGAGGAGGTGGCAGGGACGGACGGGGCAGCTCCAGGGCGGGGGGAATTGTGCCATCCTCACCCTCTGTGCTCCCAAAAAAACAGAGGGAGGACCCTCAAAAGGGCCTGGGAAATATCAGAATTATCCAAGTGCGGGAGAGAAATGGGTATTTTTGTGGTTTCGTTTCCCTTGTGCCCTGCCGGTCCCTTCCAGCCTGACCCATCCTGGCATTCTGGGATTCCACGTGGCTGCAGTCTCCAGAATAACCCCTAAAAAAACAAGGAATTCCACTTGCCCTTCCCAAAATTCTTGCCTGGAGCTGGGATTGGCCACGTCCAAGCCATGTGTTTAAAACCTTGGCATCAAATCTCCTCCACCTGCATTTGCTTTAAACTCTGCCTTATTACCAGCTTAATAAAAACTGATATTAATGTCTTCATTTCATTCTGCAGGGGCTGGGATTATGAGCCTGGCAGCCAACCAAGGGTTCTGCTGCAAATTGCACAGCAAAGGCCTGGTGCAAATGATATTTTATCCCTCGGGTTATGAGTGAAAGGATTTTTCACAGGCAAAGGAGGGAAATAAAGGTGACTTTTGAATAAAAGAGGGTGACTGAAGTGCTACCTTTTGGTGAACCAGAACTGCTCAGAGAGCAAATTTCTCTTGATTATTTTGATTTTATTTTTTTTTTTATGGTTAGGAGGTGTAAAATTTTCTGCTGTCACAACAGACACGAAGGTGAGAGTTCAGTGGTTGTGGTCACTCTTGGGTTTCGGGGTTTTTTTTACATGATGCCTTATTTGGTGCTTGATTTCCTCAACTCCCAGCTGTAAGAATCACCTGACTCTCAGATTGTTGTTTTTACTCAAAAATTGCATTTCTTCTTTACAAGAGAAAGTTAACACTTGAAAATATGATGCACTAAAGCCCCTAAAATCAAAATTCAAACCAAAGGGATGCTGTTGTTGTCACTGGAATCATGGAATGGTTTGGGCTGGAAGGGACCTTACAGATGAAATTCCAACCCCACCCTTTCCACAAGCAGGGAGTCTTTTACTTGATCAGGTTAGAAATAGAAAATTAAGTTATTTTTCTGTTGATCTTTATTTTTTTTTACTCATTTTGGGAGACAGGGGCTGCAAAACAAGGCCCTTGCTGTGCCCATATCCCACAGCCAAGCTCAGCTCAATGAATTCTTAGGAATCAAATCCCAATTTCTCCAAAAAAAAAAAAAACCTTTATCAGCTGGTCCTGTCAAACCATTCCTAATTTTTTGCTGTCAGTTCTGTCCCTGGTGAGGTTTCTGACCTCAGAATTTCACATTTTCATTTCCAGTACTGGTGGCCTTGCTTTGACCAACTGGGTTTTTATTCTGGTGACAGCTGGGTGGGTGACACTCAAAGTATCACAAAAACAGGATCAGTGGCACTGGAATTATCAAGGAAAATTGTCCCATTTCCATTGGGTCTTGCTCTTATTTTAAGACCAGGGGCTCAGTTTTGGGTTTTGGGATCAGTGAACTCACTCCATACTCAGTGAGTATTTTACAACAGCTTTTTGTGCTGCCATACCCAGCAGTTGAGTAATTCCTGCTTTAAAACTATTAATTCTGCAGGACTGGTGGCTTTGAGCTCTGGAAATTACTGGGTTTGTTCAAAAATTGGCTTTGTGTTTCCATCTCGTCCTTTTCATCACTTGCTGGAAAGTTTTTGAGTTTTGATTCTTCAAGAATCTTCAAAATTCTTCAGAAAGGCCCCAATTCTGTCTGTGGTTTGTTGGAATTATTGGGATTTTAGTCAACCAGGGCAAAATGGGGGCACTGAAAACCAAATTCATTCATCCCCCAATATCCAACTCCTCAAGAAAGTTTGAGAAAGAGAATTAAGAGGGATAAAACTTTTGGAAGAACCTCCAGCATAAATCCCTGGAAGTGTCAGAGCTGCAATGAGAGGCAGAGCAGCTCCCTGGATTTGCTGTCTGAAGGAGCCTCTGGAATGATCTCTTTGGCTCTGGAAGTAACTGGAGCCTTTTCCAGCTTCTCTTCACACTGAACTCAATGGAATTTCCTGGGCTGCCCCTCTCTCATTACCAATTTGTTGATAAAAAAAATTTTTAAAAAAGCAAAAACAAGAGGGGGAAAAAAATCCTTTGGTTCAATTTTCTTTTGTTAAGATTTCCCTGAAATGATCCTTGGTTGTTGTGGATATTCTTAGGATTGGAAGGGGCAGTTGTGGACACACTTCCGACTGCTGGGGGGACTCAGCCCAGAGAATTCCTGCCTGGAATTGCTGGATCCTGTTCAAATTCCTGAAATCCAGGCTGGGGCAAATCTTGAATGGTTTCTGAGCCCGTTGATCCTACAGAACTTTGATTGTAGCTGATCAGTTTTGTTGTCACTTAGGATTCCTGGGAATACATCTGCAGACAAGACAGCCTGAAATTCCTGGGAGTGTTTTCCATTTGGGATTGAGCTCTGCCTGCTCCTTACAATCCCATAAAGGAGGAGCTGGGATTGGTCTCTCCTCCCAGGGAACAAGGGACAGGACAAGAGGAAACAGCCCCAAGTTGCGCCAGAGGAGGTTTAGGTTGGATTTTAGGGAATATTTCTCCACAGAAACGGTGGTCAGGCATTGGAACAGGATGATCAGGGAAGTGGTGGAGTCACCGTTCCTGGAAGGGTTTTGAAGTTGGATGTGGCACTCGGGGACATGGAATGGGTGGGTTTGGCAGTGCTGGGTTGCTGTTTGGATCTCAAGGGGTTTTTCCAACCTTAATATTCCATGATTCCCAGAATCCCCCAAATCCTCACCTGAGCAAATCCTCTATTAGGTCAAAAATCTGGGATGAAGGGAGTAGGTACATCTGAGATCATCCCAGAAATATCCCTGGAGAAGGAACTGGGTGGAAATCCTGGCATTGTTCTAACTCCTTTATTGTGGAATTTTCTTAGCTCTCCCCAAAAAAAAGGGCATTTTCCACATCACAAGTCTGGAATCAGGGATGGCTCCCTCATTTTCCTGGAAACACTTCCTTGAGGAACTGAGGTGCACCCAAGTCTTACTCCAGACAGAATAAGTTAGGAAAGGCACTTCCCATCTGTGATCAGTCATATCCAATGGAAAACTACGTTTACTTTGTTTTTTAGTATCTTCCATTCACTGAAAATTTCATACAGGTAACAAAAGTAACAAAAAAATCTATAAAATCCCCCAAAAGTTCTAAAATTCTGTCATGAAATGAACATTTTTTTGTTTGTTTGTTTAGTAATTTAATTATTTTTTCATTAATTGTTGATACTGAAATAAGACGAGAGCTATGACAGATTTTGGTGCTAAGGATTGAATCCCAGCTGAACATCCTATTCCATTCCCATTTCCGTGGAATCAGAGGATCACAGAATAACCTGACTTGGAAAGGATCCACAAGGATCATCCAGCCCGACCCCTGGGCCTGCACAGCCATCCCAAAGTCCCACCCTGTGCATCCCTGGGAGAATTTTCCAAACCCTCCTGGAGCTCTGGCAGCTTTGGGAATGCGATCGTTCCATGGGGAGCCTGTTCAGCGTCCAATTCCTCTCTGGATGAGGGAAATGTTTTCCCCAAAACCCAACTGGAACCTTCCCTGGCACAGCTCCAAACATTCCCTTGTGTCCTGCCATCCTTCAGGTTCTCCCTGAGAATTCCTCCAAGGTACGATCCAGCTTTCCCAGAGGGTGAAACCATGGGAAACCATCCTTCATTTTTCAGGCCTTCATCCACCACTCATCCATATTTCCCATCCAAACCTCCAAGCTCCCAAAATCCTGGGATTGTAAAGAGCAGGAAACACAAACATGGGATCATCTGGGATTTTTTTCCACTTTGCTTTTTCCTGTTGTTTATCCCTTTTAGGAAGGATATTCCCGTTGCCAAGGCTCGGGATCAGAGCTGTCCCTTCCCTGCAGCCCCGTGGTATCACCGACACCTCGAGCAGGTCATGGAGGGGGCCTTGACTCCCTGGAGGTGTCACCAAAGCCATTAAATGTCACAACCAGGCCTGAAGTCACCCCAAGGCGGTTTTCTCTCCAGCCACTCCAATTCCAGGGAGAACTGGCAATCCCAGGCATTTCTTTCCCTGTTCCAACACAGCTTATTTTAAAGAGAAGCAAAATTCAGAACACACCATCCATCCCTGCCTGAATTTTGATTGTTTTATATACAAACATCCACATTTTATGATTCCATTCGTGATCCCATTTTAATTACAGCACACCAATATTCCTGGGAATTTGTGGGGTTTTGGCAATTCCTGCAAAAACACAGGCTCAGAGAAACGGGTGGGTCTGTTTTCCACGTTCTGGAAGCTTTGTTTTCCAAAGCAAGTGAGGGCCTCGTTGCCTGGGCCTCGCCCTGGTGAGGAGCTGCTGAGAACTAGGGAGAGATAGGAGCCCTTGGGAAGGGAAGCAGGAGCACTGATATCCCTCGGAAAACATCCCTGGGCCAACTGTCAGCACCGGGGGCTGATAAGGAAGGAACAGCCCGGGATTTGGGAAGTGTGGGAGGCACTGGGTGAGAGGAGGCACCAGGAGCTGGCTGAGTTAACTCTTGCTGGACTCATTCCCTGTCTCCCAAATCCCACCTTTCCACACTTTTCCCCCTCCATTTCCAAGGCAGGGCCCTTATCCCAAGGAGCTGGGCCCACCCAAGGCAGGATATCCATCCTGTGATCCCTTTTTCCCCCCACCCAAACACTATAAATCTCTCTTCTCCCCTCCTGGAATTTTTTCCAGGTTTCTCCTTCTCTCCAAACCCCAACTTGAGTTCCACCTGCCATTCTCCAGGCTTGAACCCTTGGGAATTCAGGCACCTGGTCCTGCAGGAATCCTCTCCTGCCCTCGTGCTCCACATCCCCAGCAAAGGGAGGAAGGGAAAAGGATCAGAGGAGAAATCCACGTGAATTAGCGGATGCTGGGATAGTCCATTCAATGGACACATTGGGAATATTCAGAATCGTGGAGTATCCTGAGCTGGAACGGATCCCCAAGGAGTTCATCTTGCCTGATAAAGAACAAAAGTGGGAGAAGAGGAATTTTTGGGTTCCCGAGGGATGGAGATGCTCTTCCCAGAAAATTCACGTGTTCTATTCAATCCTGGTTCCCCTCTCCAGTGAGAATCAGGAAATGGATGAGAAGTTTTCTGTGAGGATTGAACACATGGAATAGTTTTCACAAAGAACGAAAGTCACACCAGGAAATCAGCAAGGAAGGGAAAGGTTTGGTGCTGGATACAGTCGAAGGATATAAAATCAGGAGTTAAAAAGGGGGAAATGAGAGTTTATTCCAATAAAATCTACTATGTAGGGAAATGAATAGGTGTTTCCAAAGTGCTCCACACAGCCTGGAGGGAAAACTTTGGAATTCCCTATGGGATATTGTGGCTGACAACCTTTTTTATCCATTCAAAGCAAAAAACCCCAAACCCGTGGACTCATGGATCAAAGAACATTTCCTTTTGGGTTTTTTTTTTTTTTTTTAGCAAATGGAATTATGTGAGTGTCCAAACAAATAAAATTCCAAAGTTTATAGACAACTCCTCATCAATTATTTCTCATTGAACCAGCCACTTATTTTCCAGTCAGGATTCAGGTGAGCCAGAGAAATTTTCCAGGAATTAAGATTCAGAACTAAGAAATAATGGTTGATCTTTCCTGATTTATCATGGACATTCCATTAAATAATCAGCTAGGAAACTGGGAATATTTAAGCATGGGGAAAAAAAACAGGTTCACAAAAATTAGGATACTTGAAAATGTTTATAAAACCAACAATGTACATAAATGTTTGGAAAATCAGGGATGTACGTTGGGAATGGTGTTCCCAGGTGCTGGCAGCAGGAATTTTGCCCCTGGAATGACAGCAGGGGGAATTCAGAACAAAAACACTGACACAATCTCTGCACTCTTCCTATCCAATGGGAGAGGAAAGGCCTCGAGTTGCTCCAGGGGAGGTTTGGGTTGGATATCAGGGAAAAATACCTCATGGAAAGGGTGGTCAGGCTTTGGAATAGGGAAGTGGTGGGATCACCATCCCTGGAAATGTTCAAAAACCAGGTGGATGTGGCATTTGGGACATGGATTAGTGGTGAGGGAATGGTTGGACTTGGAGCTCTTTTCCAACCTAAATCATTCCATGATTCCTGACAACTTGAAGCGTGGAGGGTTTTTTCAGATATTCTAAACATTCCTCCTTCAGAGTCGTTACCAGATTTTAGTGAAACCCCCTCATTCTTCACTCACTGATCTTGGACACCCAAAAAACCTGGAAAACTCCACTCTCCCATGGCAAAACACCCTCTGTGAATATTACAGAGATAAAACACTTGGAATTCGTGAATCCATATGGAATATTGAAGGGATTGTTCCTGGATCATCCAGGATTCTCTGGATAAGCAAATTAATTTTTTTCCTTATGACTGATGGGCATCACTGGCAACATAACCCAGCACCTGGAGCTTGAATCCAGTTGGGAATGATGGAAGCTCCTGGAATAAATTGGGGGAGGGGATTCTGGATTTGCCAACATGGCAACAGCAGCGCAGCCAATCCTAAAGGGATTGGGGATATCAAATTTTTGGGAAGGTTGTGGTTTTGTGGGAAGAAGGAACAGAAAAAGAGTTAAGGGAATGTTGGGTTGCTCCATGGAAAAATCAGCTGGGAAAAAATATCCCTCCCTCCAGCAGCAGGAACCTCAAAGCTGGGTAAGTTCAGACTCCATAGGTGGCAATTTGGGAATTGAATCCCATGCCAGGAGCAGGAAACTTCCAACCAAAGCAGCTGGGGCTTTACAGAGGGATGGAAAAACCTTTAAAAGGGCTCTTGGGAATTCCCAGTTCAGTGGGACACCCATAGAATCCTAAAGACAGGAAAATGGGAGCTGAGCTTTTAAACAGAAGAATGGATGAAGTGGATTGATTTTTTTTTTTTTTTTTTTTTTTTTTTTTTCACANTTTTTTTTTTTTTTTTTATGTGTCACAGCCCCACATTCGGCATCCCCTCAAAGAGTTATCCCAGATTTTCACCTCAGGATCGCTGGGATGTGGCTGGAGAAATCCCAGTGACTGCTCCCTCAAGGCCCTGGTTTTTTCTGAGGTAGGACCACATAGCTGAGCCTTGCTCAGGAAAACCAGGAATGATATCCCAGGGAGTGGATTTGGGGAGTTTTTCATGGAGGAGGGCAGTGGAGCCAGAACAGGCCCATACACATTGCAGCAGTGGAACATCACAAAATCCTTGTAGGAAAAACTTTTAAAATGCATTTCTCCTCATGCATTATCCAATAAAATCCCATTGCTCCAAGAGTTGGGGTGTTTTGGGTAAAGAACTGCCCAAAAAACCCCAAAACCAACCCTGATCACACGGGAATCTTCATCAAAACTTGAATTATCCAATTCAATTTTTAGCAGGGGCTATAATTCCTGCAAAGTCATGGATTTACCTGTGCCATTGGGTTTAAATGTACCCCAGGGTTGGCTGGGATCACAACTACCTTGTCATTCCAAGGTGCAGATGGAATTCTTGGAATCCTCCAGAGCTAAAGCCAGGAGAGGCAGCAGCAGCTGTCAAAAACCTCTGGATCTGCTAAGAAACGTGGGAACAGCTGTCCTGGATCAGGGAAAATGTCACTTTAGCCCAGCATCCTGTCCTAGGAGAGGACAAGGACCTTTGTCCCTTTTTTCAGCTTCTGGGGAAAGAGAGGAGTCTCCAGAGGGCAGTGGACATGGAGAGGGCAGCACACACAGAATTCCTCCTCCACAAACGGGTACAAGACTCTGGAAGTCTGAGGGGAGGAATTCCCGGGATAGGGCAGGTGGAATGGAAAATAAATGTATTTAAATCCTCTCTCCACATAGCTGCCGCTTCCCAGAGGGTGAGGAGTGTTTCCAGCTTCAAGGAAACCCAGAGTGGTTGGGTTGGAAGTGACCTTGAAGATCATTTCCAAGGGTTGGGACATCTTCCACTATCCCAGATTTTTCCAAGTCCCATCCAACCTGGCCTTGGACACTTCCAGAGATAGGGAACACCTCCATCTGTGCTGCCCTCTGCAGCCTCTCAAAGCAAGGTTCAAGAACCATCTTTCCTCCTTTTGTTGATCTTTCAGGGGAAGAGGGGATCTTATCAGCTTTCTTATCGATTTGGGATGTGTACCTTCCTTATCCAAGGGCTCCTTGTTGGGAAATGTGCATTTAAAGCAAATATCAGCTCTTTTCCTTAGATGTGGAATCCTGTGGAGGGGGCAGCAGAGCACTTTGGGTGATCCATGGAGATAAGGAGGTTGATGATTGACCCATAGCTCTCGGCTTTGCCAAGTTATCAAAAAATACCTTCATCAATCTGTGAGGCATTCATGGAATCACAGAATTTTTTAGGTTGGAGAAGATCTCCAAGATCATCGAGTCCAACCATTCCCAAGGTCACCACTATCCCATGTCCCCAAGGGTCACAACCACATGGCTTTAAAATCCCTCCAGGGATGGGACTCCACCACTGCCCATGGACTGGACAACCCTTTTGAGGAAGAAATTTTTCCCAATATCCAACCCAAACACACCCTGTTCAGAATTAGGTGATTTTTGAGGTCCCTTCCAGCCCAAACCATTCCAGGATTGGAGGATCCTGGAATTTAGAGAGATCCACTCCTGATTTCTCTGAACATTTGGATGGGGACAACATAAATGGAGAGGGAAAGATGTTTAAAAACTTTAGGTTTAAATTTGCTTTCCTCTATTTTTTCAGACAAAACCCAAAGCCTCTGTGTGGTTCGCCAGAATCCAAACCCCACCGAGAGGTTGTTCCCCTTTGGCAGGAACAGCAGGAAGTTTTGAGGGATGTGTGGATATTCCGTGGTGCAGCTCAGAATTCCTGCAAAGAGATGATAGGACAAACGTGGATCCTGCATCACCCTGCAGAAGGAATCACAGAATCCATGGAATCACCGAATTCATCTTGGGAAGGACCTTTAAAAATTCCCTCATAGTTTGGACTCCTGGCATCGTTTCCCCATCCCTTTTCCCACTTAGGAATAACCAGCTCTGTGTTTTGGGTGCCTGACTCCCATCCCAAAGCCAGCACAGCAATTCTGGGGGTCAGCTCTTTGCAGAAACCTCCCCCTGCTCCTTGCAGGGCTGCTCCAGAGGCCTTTGCCCTGCTCCCCTGGGAATGGCAGCAGGAAATTCCCCGGAGTTATCCAAGGGCTAATTAAAGGAGCAGCCCGGAGACCCCGTAACCTCTTGAGAGTCCCCAGAGCTGCTCTGGCCTCTGTCAGTGCTCATGACAAGGTTAATTCTGGAGGAGGCTTCTTCAGTCAGCAACCACTGTTTTACACAACCTGCTCAAAGCTCGTTAGCTGTAATTAACAGGCTTTTCTCCATGACAAATTAGAGCTCTCTCAGTGGTCCCTGTGCTCCTGGCAGCTCTTCCCTTAGGAATAATGACCACTCTCTGCTGTCACTTTCATGCCCTGGACAAAGCTGCTCTGGGATTTGTGCAGCTTTAATTAAAACAAAGTGGTTTTCCTCTCTTGGTTTATGTTTGGTGCCCTTTGCTTTGCTCTTCTCATTAAGATAAGAAAGAAATCTGGGGTTGGGGTTTCTCTTTGGGGATTTTTTTGAGGATGACTCAGCTGGGTTTCACTGTCACTGACAAGATTTTACCAACACAGAGGATTTCTATGTCAGGAAAAAAGAGGAAATAATATTCCTTACTATTATTCATAAGTTAATAATATTCCTTTTCCACGTCCTGAATTTTACGATGTTTTTGGGGCTGACATGGGAATGAGAGGGGAGAATGACGGGGCTGGATCAGGTTTTTTAAGGAAAAAAATTCCAGGCCAGGCTGGAATAGTGGAAGGTGTCCCTGTCCATGGCAGGGGATTTGTTCTGGATGAGCTTTAAGGTCTTTTCCAGCCCAAACCATTCCAGGATTCTCTGCTGGATGCTGGGAATATTGAGTGCTCACAATCCACAGGACCTCAAACCAGGACTGTGGGGTTAAATTTATAAAGTTCTTGAGAGGGATCAAAGTGCCTGAAGTCTCATTCCCTGATGTTTTTCCACCCTGCCAGGCGCCACCACCTGGAAAACACAGATCACGAAATGAGAATTCCCTCTATGAAGCTTTCTCATATCTCCAGTACTGAGAGATGGAAAATACTGTCAGAAAAACACCTTCCCTTCCCTTCCCTTCCCTTCCCTTCCCTTCCCTTCCTTTCCCAAACCTTCCCAAACCTTCCCTTCCCTTGTGGATGATCAAAAAGTGAAGAGCTGGGCCAAAAATATCCCCTAATTTTACATGTTCTAATGCCTATATCTAAAATTAGTCATCTTAGGCTGCCTTATAACCAGCAGGAGAATACAAACATTCCATAGGGATTTCCCAGCACTTCCAAAGGAAAATCCAGGGCTGGAAGAGTCATAACTTACTGTGCACTCCCAAAAACTGAGGGAGAGATACCTAAAAATGTTGATTACAGAGCCAGACCTTCAAGATTCACGAGGAATCCCTTTCACTAAAGGACGGGGCTGGCTGGGAGGCCACATTCCAGGAAAATATCCCAGGATTTCAGCTCCCTCTGCCCTTCAATTCCCTCCCCACTGTGGGCATTTGGACTGGGAAGAAATCCTGGTGCAAACACCACAGGATACACACCCCACAAGGAGTTCTGCTGGAATTCCTTGCAATTTTTTTGGATGCTCAAGAGTTGTGCTGTTGACATTTATATTTATCAACCATTCCTTAAAAGCAGTGATTGGGAATATCCACATTTCTCCCTGATGCAACAGAAAATTCCTTTCTCCTCTTGGACAATTCTTGGAAAGCTGATCCCTACACCAAATAAAACTCTAGGAATTGTTTAACCTCCACGGCTCAGCTTTCCATGACACACAGTTTTATTCTT
The DNA here is from genome assembly GCA_013400775.1 of Chaetops frenatus. Lineage (NCBI taxonomy): Eukaryota > Metazoa > Chordata > Aves > Passeriformes > Picathartidae > Chaetops > Chaetops frenatus. The sequence continues at coordinate 91,634 of VZTR01011363.1, forward strand.
GGCCTGCTGGTCAGAAGGTGAAGGCAGGGAACGAACACGGAGACATCCAAATCCCAAATATTTTCCCTGCAGATGCTTAGTCAAGGCTTAAAAATAAACCACCCCGTGAGCAAACACGAATATTTGATTTGGTCTGGAGGCAAACACACTCCAGGTTTCCACTCCTTGCCTTTTTTTTCTTTTTTTTTTTTTTGTAGGGAATTTTTGAAGTGATCCCTTGGCCTTCAGCCAATCCCCACCTTTTATGATGTCCAAGAACCCATTTGCTCCAAGTTCTACATTTCCCTCATTAAACTCAAAAAGGGAACTCCAAGCCACAAGACCACACACGCTGGCACCAGACATCCAACATCCAGAACTGGCACCATCCCATAAATTAATGTTTGCTCCCATCTAGTGGGTGGAAGAAGAAATTGTCTTTAGGTGGAACACTATGCAAATTTAGTTTGCATGGAGGTGGGGGGAATTGATGGAAGTTTTATTCCTTCTTGGAGCTGTAGGATTTTAGGCCTGATCTAAGATTTTCACACCCATTTGTTAAATTTAGTGCCGTGTTTTCGTGTAGGCCTCAAGTTACAGCATCTTGTAGGCCTCAGGTTGTAGCATCTTGTAGGCCTCAAGTTACAACATCATCCAGGAGAAAGTTTGATTGGATATTAGGAAAATTTTCCTCATGGAAGGGGTCGTCAAGCCTTGGAAGAGGTTGCCCAGGGAAGGATTGGAATCCCCATCCCTGGAATCTTACACAAAATACGTGGATATGGCTTTTCAGGACAGAGCTTAGTGGTGAACATGGAGGAGCTGGTTGAGGATTGGACTTGATGACCTTGGAGATCTTTTCCAACCTTAACAATTCCTTGATTCCCTTTTTATTTTTTAAATCCAACCCTCAACCAGCACCACCACGTCCTCAAGTGCCACATCCCCAAGTTTTTTTGACATTTCCAAGGATGGTGACACCACCACTTCCCCAGGCAGCCCATTCCAGCGCTTGACAGCCCTTTCCCTCAGGAATTTTCCCTAATATCCAACCTTAACCTCCCCTGGTGAATAATTAATAAGTAATAATAATTAATGATGGGGTGAACAATGAGAACCATTAATACTCCATGTTGTTAAATAATATTTTAGATAAAATCTCTGGACGATCTTGGGAAAAGCAACGTCACTCACATGGCACAGGAGGAAACACTGAATTCTAGAAAATGCCAGATGTGCTCAGACTTCGAAAAAAAGACAGAAAGATTTGGGAATATAGAATTTTGGGAAGGAGTTCCTGGCTGGGAGGGTGGGGAGGGGCTGGGATAGAATTCCCAGAGAGGCTGTGGTTGCCCCTGGATTCCTGGAAGTGTCCAAGGCCAGGTTGGACGGGGCTTGGAGCACGCTGGGATAGTGGAAGGTGGGAATGAGATGATTTTATAAGGTCCCTTCCATCCTAAACCATTCCAGGTTTCTATGAAACCAAGGGAAGTTTTTTGGGCTTGCATCTCTTCCTTTCGACAAAGCATCAAAATTCCCAAACTCTGGAAGCAGACACAGCTTTGGTGCTCACAGCCACACTCTGGGCCCTGTCTGGGAATTATTTCCCCCTTTCTCAATGGGATTTCAGCTTCCCCTGGTGCTATTTTACCTGTTTTACCTGCTGAAATAGTTATAATAGTTACCATAATTACAAAATAATTCACCTACGTGTTCCCTGCAGAGCCTGAACTTTCCTGTCCCTCCTTTTAAATGTTTGCTGAGGACTGAAACCCTTGAACCCAACAAAACCCCTTGGGCTCGTTAAAGGGTGACCAGGTGAAACCTGAACACCTGAGAGGGACAGAGGGATCCAATTCCACCTTTGGGGCTGGAATTTAAGACCACCTACAGGTGTAAGTAGTCCCAGCTTCCTCACATCCCAGGAATTTATTGTCTCACTTGGAATTTCTTCACATGTGAATATTTTGGGGGAGGTTTTCCTACAAAACCTCCATAAGAATTCTGCTCTCAGGTGAGGTTTTTCAGAGTTCCTTTTAAAACCATTCCTATCCTTCAATTTCTGGTAATTCAGGAAAATAAATGGAGGTGTCTCATTTTATTTTAGACACTGTGGGGTGTCCTGTTTTCCAGGTGATGCTCCAGACAGGAATGTAGATTGGGGAACAACTCTCCAGAGTTATCCCTCACAGGATTCCTGACTCCTTCTGGGATTTCTGAGGTGAGGGAATTATTGGTGACAAATTAACGAGCCCTTCCAACCCAAACCATCCTGGGATTCTGGGATTCCATGATTTGGGCACCTCTTCTCCATTTAAATGTCTCAAATCCTATTGATATTTCAATTCCTTTCCTATTTTCCTTTTCCTTAAAGTTTCTATTTCTCTAATTTCATTCCATGCCACTTCCTTTTTTTTTGAAATCCATCAGTAGGATTGAAACAAAACAATTCCATGACTCAAGAAATTTTAGGGCAGGTCTTGCAACATGGAATCCCAGAATCTCAGAATGGTTTGGGTTGGAAGGGACATTAAAACTCATCTCATTCCCACCCCATTCCATGGGCAGGGACACCTCCCACTATCCCAGTTTGCTCCAATTCCCACCCAACCTGGCCTTGGACACTTTATCAGGGTCCTCAATTTTGATCCGAGGCAACAATCATTGAAAAATTTATCCAACTCTGAATTCTTGGGAATGAAAACCCCAGAGAAGTTGAACTGAACTCAAGTTTCTTTCCACCAGCAAAGATTTGCCTCTGGCCCACGAGGAAATGTGTCATGGGAAAGGGAAGGAATGGAAAGAAAATAAAACCAGCATGGATAACAACAGGAAGGAAAGTGGGAGTCTCTTTGAGGAGAACACATGGATTTATCCAGGCCTGATCTGCTCTTCCTGTTGTGGAGTGGGAAGATGGAACGGCAGAGCCACCAGGAGCTGCAGGAGATGTTTTGGAGCTCCTCCCATTTCCAACGATAACAGCTCAGACCTTCCACGGGAGAACACGAAGCGGAATAAAGTCGGCAGGATCTGATGCAACCCCAGGGAGTGTCTCCTTCCATGTTTACCTTTTCTTTCCCCGGGATATAAGAGGCTTTTTCATGGCTTGTTTTCAGCTGGGAGTCACCCACCCACCCCAACAGCCTCTTGCCAGTTCTCCAGTGAAAGCAGGACCATGGAAGTGGCGGTGAGGGATGTGGAGACAGCTCCAAGAATTAAATTTACATCTCCCAGGCTGCCCCGGGGGCAGCTGTTTCCTATTTGGGTGTTTTTTTAAGTTGACATTTGGGAGAAATTGGAATATTTTGTCATTTCCCTCCGCGCAGATGTACAGGAGGGAGAGGTCCGGTCAGCTGGGATCCGCTGGAAAGGGGGAATTTTCTCCTTGTTAAAAGGTCAGATTTAAGGAAATGGGAACCTGTGTTTGACTCCTTGCTCTGAGGGCAGGCTCAAGTTTAATCTGTTATGGGGAAAAAAAAAAAGGGGGGGGGGGAAATCCCAATTTTCTGGCCTTTATGTCCAGTGAATGTCAGGTTTGCAGAGAGCTTTGAGGAAGAGCAATGGGGGCTCTGAGAATTCCCTCTTCCCTGTGGAATTTTAGGACCCGGTTTGCAGAGAGACTTAAGGAACAACCCCTGGGGCTCTGGGTATTCCTTATTCCCTGTGGAATTTTTGGACCAGGTTTGCAGAGACCTAAGGAAGAGCAACTGGGGCTCTGAGTATTCCTTACTCCCTATGGAATTTTAGTTCTCAGGGAAAACATCCCAGGTTGGGTTAATGTGATTTCTTCTGGAAATTCTGGATGTCTCCAAGCATGGTGTTGATGAGCCATAAAAATATGTAAGACACTGAAGGGGAAAAAAACCCCAAATAAAATCAAAACCAAACCCAAAAAACTCAAACCACTCCCTCAAAAAATTCCCAAAACCAGCATCACCTTGCCAGTGATTTCTAGGATGACCTTGGCCAACTCATCTGATCTGTAATCCAGGAGAATCCAGGGAAAAAGTCCTTTCACCATCTTGTCCCGGGAAAAAACATTATTTTTTGGGAGCCCACTGGCTGCCATGAAAACCCTTTCCTGTCTGGATCAACGGCCAATCATGGGTTTGGAACTGGGAAAAAAGACCCAGATGATTTAAGAATGGACCAGCTTGGATTCAGGAATGATAAGTTACATGGAGACAACATCTCCTGCTGTAATAAAAGGTTTGGAAATCTTCTCTTCCCAAAAAAAAATACCTCATGGAGCTTTGGTTTATTGAGCCTGGCCTAGGAAAAGCAGCAGGGGTAAATGTCATGGTGGAATTCCAAGGAACAAGAGGAGTTACCGAAGTCCTACAGTAATTCTGGAAAAATCTAATGGAAAAAAAGGAGCTGGAAAGGAGCAAGAGGCTGTGATAAGAGGAACAGGATGGAAAATCCAAATATTTTGGTAATAAGACCAAGAGCATTCCAGGTTTGGAGATGGGATCGTGTGGAAGTTGCCTTGAGGGGAGCTTGGTGCTCAGGGTGTTCCCCTAAAATTCCCACCTTATTCTTATCTAATCCATGGGGAGAGGTTTATTTGGAGTTTGATTATCCCAGAGCTGTGACCTCACTGGAATTACTCTGAGGGAATGTTACTCCCAGGGAATGTTACACCAAGGGAATGTTACTCCAAGGTGTAGGGTGTGGGAGAAAAAATATCCTACAATCAGAGCCTGTGTTAACCCATTCTGGTGCCAGAAAAAACCAGGACAACAACTTTGGGACAGCATGGGAATAAAAACAGGGAATCAATCCCCTAGAAAATCAAAAGCAGAGGATAAGGCATTTAGATAAGAATCATTTTTCCTCAGTGGATCTGGACTCCAGAGTCAGGAACAGGCTCTGAGCTGTCCCAGGGAATATTTTCATCCAAACCCCAGCAGTGACTTTGGATCATGGAATATTGAACTCTCCTTATCCCAATCCCTCCTCCCCTCCCGTGCATCTTCCCAGGTCTCTGACATGTCCAGTCTAGACAAGATAATCCCATTATATTCCCTAATTCCTGAGCCTTGCTAAAACCAACCTGGATCAGATTCCAGGCCAGATAAGGCGGAAAATCCACCCGAGCCCGTCTGACCTCATTAAATGAAGCCTTAATTCCTATCTCTGCTAATTAGAGAGATGTGTTATGTGGAATCCCAGGAAGGCAAATTCCACCCATTTCTTCCCTGTCTCCTGATTTCTCACCTGGCTGCAGTCAAGGATTTTCTGGAATGAAGTGGTTAAGGGTAAAAGTCACATTTTAAAGGGATCCATCCTCTTCTCCAAGACCTTTTTTTTCCCTTCCTTCCCCACATGTGGGATAAAAAAGGCTGGAAACTCCTTCAAATGCTCAGCTTCTAAAGGAGGATTTTCCTCCTTTATTTCACCTGCTGGGAACATACTCCAGGGAAAAAAAAAAAAAAAAGAAAAAAAAAAAAAGGATTTTCCAAGGATATTTTTGGTGTGTGCTAAAATGAAGATGGTGTAAAAACCTGACCCAGAAATAGACAGAAAATTATGTGGAATTCCCTGTATCCCGAGCCAATTCCACCTTGGATAAAACACTGATCTCTTCAAGCACTCCTTGCACAAACTCCAAGGATAAATAGGATCAACCCCAGGATAAAGGGATGAGTTTATACCGTCCTGGAAGTGATAAACCAACTCCTCTTTATCCAAAGCTGTGAATCAGCTTTAAAAGTGCAGAATCAACTCCTGCTCTGAGGGGAGAAGCAGGATCCAGCTGTCCTGGCTGCTGCTCAAACTGGGAGCAAAGAAACCTGGAAAAACTCCAGGATTTGCCTGAGACCGTTTGCTCCCAGAGGGTTTGGAGGGATCAGAAGATCACAGGGAGGAGAGAGGGGCTTAGAGACACTAAAACCACTTAAATTCAAGAGCTGTCAAAGCTCAGCATCTTCAGTGCTGAGTAAAAAAAAAAATCTGATTTATTTCCCTGTGGCTGCTGAGTGAGGAGTATTTTGTGCTGCAAAATATAAAAGGGGTTTTGAGGGAATTTTGCTTCCAACACTTATGGATCGTGACAGCTCCAGCCAGGGGCTTAGGAAGGAGGAGTCTCCTCTGTTGGGAGCCTAAAAGAGGTTTCCAAAGGGAGCAGGTTTTAAAGGAATGCTGATTTAGGATCACAGATTCATCATGGGATGGTTTGGGATGGAAAGGGATCAAAGCTCATCCAGTGCCACCCCATTCCATGGGCAGGGACACCTCCCACTGTCCCAGAGTGCTCCAACCTGGCTTTGGGCACTGCCAGGGATCCAGGGGCAGCCACAGCTGCTCTGGGAATTCCATCCCAGCCAGGAATTCCTTCCCAATATCCCATCTAAACCTTCCCTCTTTCAGCTCAAAGCCATTCCCTGTGTCCTGTCCCTCCATTCCTTGTCCCCAGTCCCTCTCCAGCTCTCCTGGAGCCCCTTTAGGCCCTGCAAGGGGCTCTGAGCTCTCCCTGGAGCCTTCTCCTCTCCAGGGGACCATTCCCAGCTTTCCCAGCCTATTTAGCAAAGCCTTCGTTCTCTATTACACACTTGGAACAACCCAACCACTCACAGAAGAAAAAGAATTGAAATTCAGAAGCAAAAATGACCCCGAAGGAGCCCCAGACCCAGGAGCTGCGTGATGCAAACGTGGCCAATCTGAGCCTCCAAGGCCAAACTTTGCTCCTGTTTAATTAAGAGAGCCAACAACAGCTAAAAATGGGTCCCTGGAAAATAATTAATCACTGGGACAGGCAGCGGGTGAGAGAGGAGGTGGGTGGGTGGATGGAAGGAGCAGGAGGCAGGTAAGCAAACACAGATTTATCAGCACAGGATCATTTCCCAGCTCCAGAACATCCGTGCTCCTACATCCTCTAAATATAACCAGGAAAGGGATGCCAGGGTTGCTTGGCTACCCCGAGGTGGGAACAGGATGGAGAAGGTTTTAATGAACTTCTCCTTCCCTGGATGTTCTGGAGAAAATAGCAACTCGTCGTTAACATCCTGCTGGGCCACAGGTGCCTTTCATTCTCCTCAAAAAAAATAAATTACGTTGTCTTCCCAGCCAGGGATTTAGGGATGTTGCAAAGCCCTGAGAGCTCACAGCCCATTCCGTGCAGGATTGGTGTGAAAAGTGGGATATTTCAGCTGAATAAACACTCCCCATCATCTTTGTAGTGCTCTGAGCTGGTCCTTAGGTTCAGTTAAAAATCAGAATAACTTGTGCATGATTTTAGGTTTGTTCTGAGGGATAACTGCGGTGTGCACAGAGAATCTGGGGGGAAGGAAGGAGAAAACTGCAGAAAATCCAAATTTCTTGGAGCCATTACCATAGATAAGAAAGGAATAAATTTAATCTTGACCTCTGGACCAGATCTTGTCTTGCTGTTGATGTAAAATGCACAAGAAGCAGGACATATAAATTTTTTTTAATAACCTGTAACTGATTTTAGGTTTGTTCTGAGGAATAACTGTGGTGTGCACGGATAATCTGGGGAGAAACAAGGAAAGAGTTGCAGAAAATTAGACTTTTTTCAGACATTACCAAAGATAAGAACGGAATAAATTTAATCTTGATCTCTGGATGAGATCTTGCCTTGCTGCTGATGTAAAATGCACAAAAAGCAGGACAGAGCAGGGGAACAATGAGATCCTGGAGCTGCCTCCTGCCCCCATGGGTTGGAGGAGCTGGACATGGCCTGGCTGTGCCTCTGGAAATCCCTTTTTTTCCCTGAGGAAGGAATGTGGCTGATTTTCCCTCAATTCTGATTTCTCACCAGCGGTTTGGGCCTTGAGGGTTCAGTTGGGATTTGCTCCCCCCCTTCCTTCCCTCCTTCCCTTGGGAACTCAGACAAGTTCAAGGAGAGCCCGTGAAATCCTTCAACAAACCCTGACATCCAAGAGGAGCCAGAATCTCCAATTCCAAGGCTCGGCCTCATTCCCGCTGCTCCCTCTGCATTTCCAGGAGGCACCGTGGCTGCTCCGGGTGGGATGTGCATCCATCCCTTGCTTAATTCCATCCCTTTTCCACCCAAAACCTCTTCCCACGTGCTGTGCTCCAGGTCTGCTCTGTGTTTATCCTCGTCCCAAGCACCAACAAACAATGGAGACATTTCAAAGCCTTTTCTTTTTTAATCACCCAAAAGTGAGGGCCAAGCCCTGCCCTCCCCACAGGGGGAACAATAATTGTTGACAGGGCTGGAAAAAATGTTCTCCTTGGGAATATAAACAGGCTGGAAGGAGCTCGTGGAGCCAGATGTGGCTGGGAAGTGTTTAGGAGCTGGGACAACATGAAATTTCCATCCCATTTTTATTAATCAGGAAAAGGGGGTGGGTGGGGGAATTTTTTTTCTTCCCCTGGTCAGCACCAAGCTGGAAAATTGATGCCAACAACATTGCTCCTTTTTATTTTTTTTAGCCTTTCTTCCCATCTCTCTGCCCATTCTCCAGTTTTTGTGGGAATTTAGAGTAAACTAGAGATTGCCTCGGGAAGGTTCTGTTGGAAATAATTTGCTTTTTTCCATGTTTTGATGGTTTCCTTCTCCTTTCTCCAAGCTGAGCATTCCTTGTGTTTTAAGGCAGTTACACTCCCCTGCCTTCCTTGACTCATCCCTCAAAGGAATGGATCCCAAGAAATTCCCCAAGGAAATGGATCCCAGGAGTTTTCCTTTTACAGTATCTGGGATGCAACACCAGGACTCCAAAAAAAGCAGTGGTAATGGGGGATGGATTTAGTCCTGTTCTGTTCCAGTTTTTTGGAAAGGTTTCAGATTATGCCCTCATATTCCCTGGAGATTTTGAACTCCTGGGATCTCTGTTTCCTGCAGTAAAAGTTGGGAAATGCAGCCATATAGAAGAAATTTTACTCATCCTGCCCTCTGGGAATTCATCCTGACTTCACAGCTTGGAAATCCTTGGACTGGGAGAGCTTTGGAGACCAGGATGTCTAAGGGAGTGATCCCCCAGCATCCTTATCCTTCAGGCCGAAATTTTGGGGAAAATCACTGCAAAATGAATTTTCCTTTTCCTTGGAAGTCGTTCCGTGCAAAGAGTGGAGAGGACACTCCAAATTCCTCACAGAATATTGTTCCCTTTAACAATTCCAAGGGAGCCGTCCCGTTTGGAGAGGGAATGTTTGTGCTGCTGAGGAAGGTCAACTTCCCAAAATGATCCGGGGACCTTTCCCGGTGTTCTTCTTCCCTCACTGCAGGAATAACAACAGATGAGGCCCTGAGGGCTCAGGACAGGGAGAAAAACAAGGATACACGTGGGATAACGAGTGGGTATTGTTTCCCACAGGGTGGGAATTGTGTTGTCTTTGCAGTGGGTTGGGAATTTCCCGTGGATAATGGGTGTGGATTCCTGCCGTGCTCTCTCCTCCCCCTCCAGCCCTGTTAGGAATGAGAGGAGCGGGAATATCCTTTACCTTGGACTGACTATCCCATATCCCAAGTTTTTCTAAGGATCCTTCCTTCTTTCCAGCAGAAATGTTTTCCCATCAGCCCTCCAAGGTCAAGGATTGAAGGCCAGGTTTGCTTCCACTTCTTCCCAAGTCAAAAAATCCCTCTGGATTTGCTTCTTCAATGAGAGAATTCCCACTGTTCTGCTTTGTCAGGCTTTGGTTTGGAGCTCCACCGTTCCCAAATTTAAAAAGGGAATGTTCCTTGTGGATTTAGGAAAATCAGCTCCCCCACCAAGCTGAGCATTATTCCATGAATATTAAGTTCTCACTATTCCTTTAAATTTTCATATTCCGTCAGACTTCATAATCACAAAATTGAATTATTTTGTCAAAGTCCATCTGTAATAAGACACCAATGTCTCATTTTCTAGAATTATGCAAGTAATTATTATGCAAATTGATTTAACAACAGAGATTCTGCCTAAAACAGGAGGAAAAAAAAAGATAGGAAAGCATTTTCCATGTTTTATATTCTCAACATCGTCTTTAAATCAGCCTTTTCTTCCCAGCAATATCCAGTCCAGATGAGCAAAAGTCATCTTAAATTTGCTTTTTTCACACTTATCCGTCCCCTTCCATGACCTTTGATTCCTACACCCTAGGGCTTCCTAGAAAAATCCTTGGAAAACCAACAAATTCCCCAAGGCTGGAGAGATTCTGCTCCAAATCCTGAAATTTGGAGCTGGCATTAACAATATTCCAGAGAATATTCAGGAAGAATGGAATAGGTCAGATCAATTTTACCTCCAACCCAAACCATTCCATGAGTTGAAGTTTTTCCATTCAGATTTGTCATTCACATTCTGAGATTGGAGTGACAGGACAAAAAAAATCTGATTTTTCCCGTTGGATTCTGGCAAAGCCTACACAAAATTTCTGGAAGATCCAACAGGAGCATCCAAAGATTTAGGTGGCCACATTTCTGGGAGAGTTTTCCCAGAAATTCATTCCACACTGAACCTGAAAAACCAACTTTTGTCTCCTAAAGTCACACAGGTATCCAATAATTCAATTTACTCCAGTTCAACCCCCAGAGGGCTCCTGAAATTTCTCCCTGGCAGAAATCCCAGCTGAAGTATTCGCTCCTTGGGGAATTTTAATTCCTGTGCCACTGGAATGGCAAATCCACACGTTTGGGGCTTCAGTTTTTACTTCAGCATCATAAAACTGAAGCTGGAGCAGCTGAGGCCTTGTAAAGGCAGATTTGTGACTTTCCCCCACCCTGAGGCAAAATATTTGTTTAAAAGATGCTGGAATAGGATCCCAGTGGGAATAAATTAAGGGAATTCGTGCCTGTAGTGTATTAGGGAGATGGGAAACATTATTTTATATATTGTTTAGTCGTTTCACTATTTTAATTTGGGAAAACAATGTTTTGAAATGATGAGGAGAAATTATCTGCAGGAATCGGGCTCCGCGTTGGCAGGAGGGATAGAAGGAGCAATAAAATCTGGTCACACGGCAGAAATAGTGTTGTAATTGGGAATTGAAAACGGAATCCCAAAATTCCTCGTTTTTCTTCACAGAGGCCGGGTTGGATGGGACTTGGAGCACCCTGGGAAAGCAGAAGTTGTCCCTGCCCATGGCAGGAGGTGGAACTGGACGAGCTTTAAGGTCCCTTCCAACCCAAACCGTTCCATGATTTTATAATTCCCACTCTTTTCACATCCTTGGAAGCTGCTGGCCTCAATCCACTTCTCCTCTTTTATTTTCAGGCCACTTTCCCTCTTTCCATCCCCATGTGCCAGGACCTGGTGACCTGAGCATGGAGCAAGTGACTTTTACTCCCAAAATCCAACATCCCTTTGGGACAGCAGCAACCCAAGGAATCTCAAATCTGCTCCAGGGCTGGGCAGGGAGCAGGAATGGGAAATTCCAGCACCTGGAATGGCTCAGTCAGTGCTGATGGAGCAGGAATGGGAAATTCCAGCACCTGGAATGGCTCAGTCAGTGCTGATGGGGAAGGAATGGGAAATTCCAGCACCTGGAGTAGCTTGGTCAGTGCTGCTGGAGCAGGAATGGGAGATTCCAGCACCTGGAATGGCTCAGTCAGTGCTGCTGGAGCAGGAATGGGAGATTCCAGCACCTGAAATATCTCAGTCAGTGCTGATGGAGCAGGAATGGGAGATTCCAGCACCTGGAATGGCTCAGTCAGTGCTGCTGGGGCAGAAATGAGAAATTCCAGCACCTGGAATGGCTCAGTCAGTGCTGATGGGGCAGGAATGGGAGATTCCAGCACCTGGAATATCTCAGTCAGTGCTGATGGGGCAGGAATGGGAGATTCCAGCACCTGGAATGGCTCAGTCAGTGCTGATGGAGCAGGAATGGGAAATTCCAGCACCTGGAATGGCTCAGTCAGAGCTGATGGAGCAGGAATGGGAAATTCCAGCACCTGGAATGGCTCAGTCAGAGCTGATGGAGCAGGAATGGGAGATTCCAGCACCTGGAGGGGCTCAGTCAGAGCTGATGGAGCAGAAGAAAACCTTTGGACAGTCTGCAGCTCCTTCTGCTGGGCAAACAGCAGCACTCGCCTCTCTCCTCCTCCTCATGGGCAAAATTAAAGAGAATATCACTGCAAGTCGTATTTATTGCTTAAATGGGTGGAATTTCATCATAATCCTTCATCCTCAGAACATTTAGGAATGAGATGAATATTCCTCAGAACATTTTGGAATGAGATCAATATTCCTCGCAATATTTAGGGCTTGAAATGTATGGCCAAGCCCAGGGAGCCACGGGCAGCTCTTTAGCAGCTGTACCTACAAAAAGAGGGAGGAGATGCCCAACACAGCTCCCACGGGGAGGAAAATCCTTTTTTTTTGAGGTGCTGAAAGCTCAGTGCATCCCTGATCCACCCCAGAGAGTCCCTTCCTTAAGGACTTTTCATGGCATTGTTATTTATTCCAGCCCTCGTTCCCCACTAAGCTGAGCTTAGCTGTGCTAAGACACACGGACACATCATTCCTAAAACTCCTAAAAATTGAGGAGAGAAAGAGGAAAACAACCCCAGAGGGGCTGAACCCTGCTCCTCTCACCCCTCCTGGCTCCTTGGTGTTATTTTGCACCTTGAGTAAGTCAGGTTCACTGTCAGCCAGGACTAAACAGCACCAAAAAGCTCAGCCTAGCATGAAGGGTAGGAGGGCACCCAATTCCTCCTCTCCCAAAGCAAGGTCTTCATCTGGGCTTTAAACCAGACTTAACAGGCAGGATCTGTGGGGATCCCACAAGGATTAATGAGGACCTATTGATTTATTTCTACATGGCCCAGAAGAAGATCAGAAAATGTTTTTTAAATATTTTTTTCTCTTGAGACACTTCCCTTTCTGAAATTTTTTTTTTATCTCCTTGAATAGATATCAATGGAATATCAAGGATATCAAGGTTCCCTGGTGTTATTTTACACCTTGAGTAAGTCAGGTTTGTTGCCAGCCAGGACTAACAGCACCAAAAAGCTCAGCCTAGCACAAAGTGTGGGAGGACACCCAATTCCTCCTTTCCCAAAGCAAGGCTTCCATCTGAGCTTAGAGTTAGACTTAAGAAGCAGGATCTGTGGGGATCCGACGAGGATTAGTGGGGACCTATTGGTTTATTTCTACATGGCTCAGAAAAAGTGCTAAGAATATGGTTTTTAAATACAATTTTCTCTTGATATATTTCCCCTTTTTGAGATTTTTTGCTCTCTTTAAGTAGTTATCCATGGAATATCAAGGATATCAAAGTTCCCTGGTGTTATTTTACACCTTGAGTAAGTCAGGTTTGTTGCCAGCCAGGACTAACAGCACCAAAAAGCTCAGCCTAGCACAAAGTGTGGGAGGACACCCAATTCCTCCTTTCATAAAGCAAGGTCTCCATCTGAGCTTAAAACCAGACTTAAGAAGCAGGATCTGTTGGGTACAGTCCCCATCCCACAAGGATTAGTGGGGCCCTATTGATTTATTTATGTGTGGCCCAGAAGAAGTGCTAAGAAAAGGGTTTTTAAATACAATTTTCTCTTGATATATTTCCCCTTTCTGAAATTTTTTCTCTCTTTAAGCAGCTACCAATGGAATAGCAAGGATATCAAGGGCCTCAGCACTCTCACAGCCAAGAATTCCTTCCCATTATCCCATTTAAACCTTCCCTCCTTCATCTTCAGGCCACATAAGGACTTTGGGAATGTAATTTTATTTTGTCTTTGGAAGGAGAGTCCATCATGGGTGCTGTGCCCAGGGAGAGGAGGAGAATCAGTGTTGGAATTATTTTCCCCTGCTGGTTTATGAAGTCTGCAGAGTCCTCCCCAATCCCTGCAGCTGACAGGAGAGGAAGGAATGTCCAGTCCCAGATTTAGCGCATTAAATTCCAGGATTCTGGGCAAAAGGGGCTGTGGTCCTTTTTTTATAGTGGTTTTTCCTCCTTCTAAAAAAAAATTCTCCAGGCAACGGTCACAGGATTTGCTCCCAGATTCCTCAGTACCTGATCATCCTCTGGAGAAGAATTGGAGGTGTGGGGTGGCAAGAATCCATCGTGGGGGTTTATCTGGGGTTTCCCCAAAATTGGGTGTGGATGGACACACAAATCCCTGATAAACCTGACACTCAGCTCCCAATAAAACACCCTGGATTGGAGCCAAGGTGCTGAGAGAGAGGAAAAGGGGGGAAAACAGATTCAGATTCTTCCCAAAAATTGACTTTTCGTTGTTAAAATCCCCTTCCTGGGCATCTCCTCCCACTGGAGCTAAAAAAATTCCTGCTTGACACTTGTCAGGTTCTAAATGTGAGCTGCAGGAGAGCCAGACTCAATTCACTGACAGGGGGAAGATCTTTATCCAAAGTCTGGAATTCTGGGGGAATTAGGACATGAAACCAGCGGAATGGGTCAGCCCAAAACTCCACCTCACACAATATCCCATTTCCTAAAGCTGTAAATCCCAAAAGAGTGCCAGGAACGTGTGGAAATGCTTCCATCAAATCCTCTCACAGTCTATAACAATTCCTGCCTTCGGGAATTCCTAAGCCGGACACGATTTCCAGACATTTTAATGCTTTTCTCTGACATTGTTCTTGGTTCTTTTTTAGCTTCCCCGTGAACTGAGGGAAACTTTCAGTGTCTAAAACACCCAGGATCAGGGAGTTCCACACCCCATATTCATCAGAAACCCCTTATTTTGTTGAGTTTGAACTTTGAATTTCGGTGTTTTGCAAAGAAATGTTTCCCTTTGCTCCAGATGGAATTTAAAGGGAAAATTTATCCTGAATCCAGGGCATTTTTTCACTTGGTTGTTTGGGTTTTTTTTTTAACTTCACTGTACCAAGGTCATTTGAATTTTAATCCTGGTTTGGGACATACCTTGAAGTCCAGAGCAGGCCCTTCCCTTTTCCACCCTCCCCTGTCCTGAATGGAAGTGTGAATACCAGCACAGAGGACAACATGTCCCAGCTGGATTCATTCTTCCTTTTGGACAGCAAACCCTTGGGAGCTGCCTCCAAATCCAATTTTATCCCTGCTCCTGCATCCTACATTGATCTGGGTCCTATTTTCCCCCTTGTCCTTGTATAAATGGATTTAAAAGCCCTGTGGATGTGGCATTTGGGGCCTTGGAATTCCAGGGGAATGGTTGGAGTCAATCTTTGTGAGTCCCCTCCAAGTCAGCTTTTCCTGGATTGCGGATTCTGGGGGGAGGGGGGGGGTTGTGATTCTTTTACTAATTATTTACATTAAATAACAACTTTGAGAACTTCCCTCTCCCACTGATTGAGGCAAATTCCTGTGGCCATTTTGTGGCCCAGAAAACACCTTCTGGCTCCCAAAATCAGGTGGACACTGTCACCTACTCCCTACAAATGTTCCCCAAGTCACACCCACTCCCCACACCCACCTAGGACGTGTTTTTGTACCCAGGGCTGTTCCCAGCTGTGGTTGGACTTTGTGTGTTTGGATGAAGGTTTGAAATACCCAAGACTGAGACCCAGAATTCCCAGGGGCTTAAAAAGCAGGGGGAAAAAGCATTAATTTATAGTTTNTGGAATGGGGTGGCACCGAGTGATCTTCGAGGTCCCTTCCAACCCAAACCATTCCAGGGTTCCATGAGAGGCTCGTCTCAAGCTCTGTGTACTCAACAGAGACAAAAAATTTCCTCTTAAATGGACCTTTAAATCGGCTCAGACAAATAAAGATTTTTTTTTTTTTATATGATTATTTTTTTCCTCAACAGACCCGTAAATTCTGAAAATCCATCCTGAGGCTGGTCGAATGTGGAATTTTTCAGCTCATGGATCCCCCCAAGTATGTTTTATAGACAGCCCTGATTGTCAGCTGAGGTGGTTTTAGAAACCAGGAGTGGGTCCTGTTTGGATCAGAGCTGAGCTGAGCCGAGGCATGAGTGGAACATGGGCAGGAACTCTTTGGAACGTGACTCCAAACAACAAAACCCAGGAGATGTGCAAGATATTCCCCCAGAGAGGAAGGAAAAAGAGAAAAGAGAAACGATGAAATTATTTCTCCAAAATTTGCTTCCCATGGCTAAGAAATGTCAAAGTGCTACGAGGCCTCGAGAGCACGGAAAAGGAAAGGGACAAGACACAAAATTCCTGGAAAAGCTACAAAANGCATTAATTTATAGTTTGTATTGTTTCCCAGTTCTGGGGATGAATGTGAAGTTGTGGGACTTTCCTGGCCAGGAGATTCCAAAAAAAATCTTCCTGTTTGTAACTTTTACAGCCCAGAGCTGCCACCCTTCCCCAATGTCCTGGATGGGGACAGGTTGGGGGGCAAGATTTGGGGTGGGCTGGGGCACCAGAGGGTGGCTGGTCCAGGTTCTCCATGAGGGTGGGGAGGGGCTGGGGTGGAATTCCCAGAGAAGCTGTGGCAGCTCCTGGATCCCTGGAAGTGCCCAAGGCCAGGTTGGGTGGGGCTTGGAGCAGCCTGGGATAGCGGGAGGGGGCCCTGCCCATGGAATGGGGTGGGCCCGCGGGATCTTCGAGGT
>VZTR01011363.1:117199-131296 GCA_013400775.1 Chaetops frenatus
ATAACATAAAATAAAATAAAATATAAAATAAAATAAGAAAATATGAAAAATTTTTAAATTTACTAGAATAGAGTAGAATAGAGAATAGAATAAAATAGAATATAAAATAATAAAATAAAATATGAAAAATAGAATAGAATAGTATAGAATAAAGTAAAATAAAATAAGACATAGAAATCTCTCCCATGTTTTCCTGAAGACTTCCAGACCAGAGGGATTCACCTGTGGTACCTATGGGCAAAGTCAGGTGAGTGGGGACAGCATTCCAATAAAAAATCTGGCAATTCAGTCTGAATTGGGAAATTTGAAGACAACTTTTCCACTTTTCCATGTGCTTTAATCCACATTTCAACACCCCCTGCTCACGTCTGATCATTTCCTGATTTTCCTGCTTATTACCTGATTTCAGACACGGAATTTCTTTCTGTCCTGAGCCAAACAGGGACAGGCTGAGGAGCCAAAATTACCCCCTGCGTCGTAAGGAATATTCCACATCCCCTTTTTCCTGCAGCAAAGCAGCCCCCACTCTGGAATGTGGTCAGAGAGGGGCTTCCAAAGGAAGCAGGGCACACAGAAATGCCAAGGCTTGTCAGGAGCGGGGCCTGCGAGGTGTTCAAGGCACGAATTTCCTCCTAATGGAGCCTCTCCCAGGGAATATTGGATTCAGCCTGGAATTGGATTCGATGTGGTACCAATTTATGGCTGTAACCCCCCGAGATTCCCAGGAAAGGGAGCAGGGAAAGAGCCCCCTCCCCCCATGGAAGGGCTCGTAAAATAACCCCCAGCCAGGGCTGCCAGGGGGTTCTGAAATTTGGGATGCAGCAGGGCTCGGGAAGAGCAGGGATTTGATGGGGGTTGAACTTTTGGATAGGAAATCCATAGGTTTTTGTGGATTGAGGAATTGCAGGGGGGTAAAAATTGTGAGCTGTGTTGGAAAGGAGCTGAGGGTGTTCATTTGGAGAAGAGAAAATTCCAGGGAGAGCTCAGAGCCCCTTGCAGGGGTTCTGGGAGAGCTGGAGAGGGGCTGGGGATGAGGGACAGGACACAGGGAATGGCTTCCCACTGCTTAGATGGGATTTTAGGAAGGAATTTCTGGTTGGGAGGGAAGGGAGGGGCTGGGCTGGAATTCCCAGATTTGCTGTGGCTGCCCCTGGATCCCTGGCAGTGTCCAAGGCCAGGCTGGAGCAGCCTGGGATAATGGGACGTGTCCCTGCTCATGGGATGGAACTCAGCAATCCTTAAATTCCCTTCCAACCCAAACCCTTCCATCATTCCATGATTCCATAATCACCTGTGTTGCCAGAACCTGAGAAGGATCCAGACCCTTTTCTCCCTTGTTTATTTTCCCATCCTTCCACCAGAGCCACCTCCACCATCCCTGGCCATCCCAGGGGGTCTTGGAAAACCAAATTCCAGTGTGAGGAAATCATCGGTTTGTGCTAAAATTCCTTAATTTTCAGGTAGGCACCAGGTGGGATTTACAGAGCGGGAAAAAAACTGCGTTTATGGGATGGGAATAGGAGAAAGTTTTGCCTTGGCAGAGCCCTAAAAGAAGAATTTGCTCTTGGAGGCAGCTCCATCATGGAATCGTGACATCCCAGAATCCTTTGGGTGGGAAAAACCTTTAAATCCATGGAGTCCAACTGCCCAAATCCAGCACTAAACCACATCCCTGAGTGCCACATCCACTTGTCTTTTAAATCCCTCCACCCTGCACTTCCAGGAGGATGCAGATCCACAGGGGTGCAAGTGAATTCCCAAAACAAAATCAAATATTCTCCATGTGTCCCTAATGGAACTGAGAGCGAGTCAGGACATGGGATGAACTGGAAAAATAGGTGGGATTTTGCAATGTTCAGGAAGCTCCCTCCTTCCCACAGCCTCTCCAATTCCAAAATCGTGCGAGGTCAGAGCTGGGCCAAGCACTGATAAGGATGGGAGAGGACTTGTCCGAGCAGGTGGAGCTCTGGGATTGGTTTTCTTTGGGATGAGTTTTCCAACTGGCCACGATTCAGGGCAGGAAACGGAATGTGAACGTTGGATCCCATTCAGTAGCACTCGACGTCAGCAGAGCTGCAAAAGCGACAACTTCTACCCTGGAATTCTTATATTGATTCCAAAACCTTTCTCTTTCATTACTAAATAACCCTTTTTTCCCCATTTTTTCCCATTTTTTTCCATTTTTCCCATATTTTCCCCCATTTTTCCCCCCATTTTTTCCCATTTTTTCCCATTTTTAAGGAGGAAAACCTTTGAAGTGATGCCTGCAATTGTGGGATCATCCTGGGAGATAAAAGTCAAGAAGAAAAGAACTTTGTATCCCTATTTTATCCAGAGGAATTCCAAGGTCCAGAGAGGTCACACAGCACAATCACTGGGATTGGAATCCACATCTCTTGATTCCCAGCCCAAAATTTAATTTGGAGTCAAATTTGACTTGACAGGATCCTTGTAAGCCTGGAATTTTACAGGATATAAAATTAAAATGATCACTTCTGACTGGAGCACCTTCTTGACTTCAATAAATAGATTTAAAAATTAAGGAAAAGGGAAAAACATGGCATAAATTCAGTATTCATTTCACGGGTTGATCTAAATCCAAAGAGAATTTAAAAAAAAAAAAAAAAAAAAAAAAAAGGTGGAAAATAATCCAAACCTACAGAACATTTTCCTCCAGAATTCAGGCTTTTATCTCCCAAATTCCTCAGTCCTTTGGGATCTTTCCCAGGTAATTTGAAGCAGCTGACATTTCCCCTACATGAAAGAATAAACATTTAATTTGCACTGCCGAGCTGGGAGGAAAAATTCTAATCCTGTTTGCTCCGGCTCAGCCAAAATCCAAGGAATGGGAGCTCTTCCCTAATTACTGCTCCACACGGAGCCTAATTCAATTAGGGATCCCAACGGGGAGGATCAGGCCAAAACAATCCAAACCCAAGGTTTAGAAAATGGGATTTAAGTCCCATCCACTCTCCCGGGTCAGCGATTGCCAAGTGGGAATGGGCCAAGAGCATGGGAAAATCGGATCCGGGAGGGATCTGGGATTGATGGTTTCCATAAGGATGAGCTGGTGGCACATTCCAGGTGGATTCTTGGTTGTCCAAATTCTTTTTTCTCTTTTGGAGCTACTCCTTGGCAGCCTCTGTGGAAAAGCCAAGGGTTAAAGGCTTTTCTGAGGAAAGGGAAATCTTCCCTATCCAAAGGCTGCTCCTATGGAAGCGCCCAGCAGGAAAGATTTCAGCCAAATCCACGAAATTCTTTTGTTTGTGGCCTTTTCATTACGTTTCATGTCCCTTTTCTGTCACTCCTCACCCACATTTTTTATCATTATTTCTCCCCTTAACACATTTTTGGGATTAGTTTAGGGAATAGGGTGTAGCGACACTGCTCGGAGATACAAAGAAAAATTACAGGATCATGGACAGAAGGAAAGGAAAATTATCCTGGATGCAAAAATGTGGAAGGAAAATTAAAGAAATGTCTTAAATATGTGAGAGATTTTTGCAAAGACCACATGCACACAGAATATTTCTTCCAGGGAAATGCCAGAATAACTGGGACGGGATTTCTTTGTGCTGCTGAAGATACAGAAACGGAGTCAAGGAGGGAATAAATTATCCTGACAGAGAAATCTGGGGTGAATCCAGGGAATTTCACTTTAGAAATGCCTGCAAAATGAGCCCAGGATGGAAAAACTCATCTGCAGGGGTTTAAAGAGAAATTTCCAGAGGTTTGACAGGAATGTTATCACTGGGAGAAGTTTCCAGTGGCACCTGCAACATAATACATGGATTTGTCTTTGGAAAAACCTTGGAGCCTTTATTTTTAGGGATTTAAGGACAAGTAACATAAATATGTGCTGGGAAATTTCTGTGTTTGATGCTGCACTTGGATTATCATGGAATAATGGATTCTCACGGAATTACGGATTATCACCTTTGAAACCTCTCAGGGGGTTTCCTTGGAGGATATTCCTGTGGGGAGAGGCAATTCCTCTCAACCTGGCAGGAACATTCCCCGTCCGAAGCGGGATATTTCTCCTCCAATGCGCGATTCCCGTTCGGAGCAAGGATGGAAAATCAAACAGGATCTGTGTTCTGGAGAGGTGCCTGATGTCACCACCTGGAACGTCACACCTGTCCCACCTCCCCGTGATGTCACCGTCGCCATGGCAGCGAAGTGACATCACCCGTGGGAGGAAGGCGGCTGGGATCGGGAATGGGATGTGCAGGTTCCTCTGGAAAAGCAGTCAGAGGGAAAAGAGGAGTGAAAATCAGCAGGCAAACGATGTCCCTGTGTGTTGGGGATCCCAGGATCAGAAGGTTTTGAGATGTGAAGTTTAAATATAGAAGTAGTTGTAAAATACAGTAAAAAGTTTAAAATTTATGAATACGAAGCTGTATGTTAATACATGATTAAATAAAAAAGTCCGCAGTACAAGAGAAATATAACACAAGTTTATAGAAGTAGTTATAAAATAAAGTAAAAAGTTTAAAATGTAAGAATGCAAAGCTGTATGTTAATACATGGTAAAATTAAAAAGTCCGCAGTACAACAGAAATATAACACAAGTTTATAGAAGTAGTTATAAAATAAAGTAAAAAGTTTAAAATATAAGAGTACAAAGCTGTATGTTAATACATGATTAAATAAAAAAGTCCGCAGTACAACAGAAATATAGCACTAGTTTAATTATTATGTAGAAATGAAAACAATATATGCAACATTAGTTTATTAGCCAATTAACCTTTAAAAAAACCTTATAACCTGTAGTCTTGTCACCATTTTTACACATAACTAACCCCTACNATATAACACAAGTTTATAGAAGTAGTTATAAAATAAAGTAAAAAGTTTAAAATATAAGAGTACAAAGCTGTATGTTAATACATGATTAAATAAAAAAGTCCGCAGTACAACAGAAATATAGCACTAGTTTAATTATTATGTAGAAATGAAAACAATATATGCAACATTAGTTTATTAGCCAATTAACCTTTAAAAAAACCTTATAACCTGTAGTCTTGTCACCATTTTTACACATAACTAACCCCTACATTCCTCTGTGAAAACATTCTCACACCTTCATGATAAAAAAACCCAATAAATCAAACATTAAAAGCATAAAAAAATAATCCCATCTCTACCCTACCATCCTGACACCTGTGCTGTGTGATTTGCATGGGAATTAGAAGTCCTGACTGAAGGGACATCTTGGAATTTCGGGGAAAATAATATCTGGGTAAGACAGAAAAATATAAAGGAAGAGTTGTAGAAGGGATCTGTAACCATCACATTTTTCCAGGCAGGATCATAAAGCCACAGGATGGATTGGGTTGGAAGGGAACTTAAAATCCATCCCATTCCACCCATTCCATGGGCAGGGACATCTCCCACCATCCCAGGTTTTTTCAAGCCCCGTCCAACCTGGCCTTGGACGCTTCCAAGGATTCAGCAGCCACATCCATCCCCCTCCTCGTTTTTATACATTTGCCGTATAGCCCAAATTATTCAAAATACCATCCCAAAATGGAGTAGAACCCTTATTATCCCACAGCTTTTGAGAAAATGTGAGATCTGTTGGAAAGCCCGGTTTCAAGGGGTTTTCTCTAAACTTCAGGGAGCATCCCAGTAATTATCCAGGCTGGATTCCATCCACAGGATTCCATCAGGTTCTCTATCCCAGAGCAGGAAATCCAGGATTTCCATGCTGGTTTGGAGACACTGAAGATGGTTCTCTGTATCCTGGGAATTCCATTAGGGTCAGATGGGTTTCTCCAAACATGGATATTTCTGGACTCTTCTGCCGAAGGAAGAGGATTTTTCCCAGTTGAACCAAGGTGTCCAAGTCGTGTATTCCATGCAGGATCAGGCTGCCCATCCCTATGTATGTAGTTTAATGTTCTAAATATACACCCAAGATATTTTTTTAATATAAAACCAAGATATATTTTACATATATATCTAAATATAAATNAATATAAATATATATAAACTTGAGGTTGTATATAAATTTATAGAAGCATTTATTTCTGTTTTATGTCAATTATATTTTATATCAATTATATATTTTTAATTATATTTATTTCCATTTTACAAGTAGTTATACATCACAAAGCAAACCCTTTGCCGATCCTTCTTAAAAAGTGGGACCAAAAAAATACAATATAAAAACACAGATTTCAATAGAAAACTTGGGATTCCCGGATCACAAAATCCAAGAGAAGCTACTGCAGGAATTGGCCAGGAAGTGATGGACAGAAAGTGTTTTCCATAAGTTATGTAAGGAAAAATGTGGGCACATCTCCAGAAAATCAGAGATATCCATTAATTGTCATCCTACATTTAATCCCAAATCCAGAAAAATCCAGGATATCCATTAATTGCCATCTAATCTTTAATCCCCAGTCCAGAAAAATCAGGGATATCCATTAATTGCCATCCTATCTTTAATACTGTCCCAAATCCAGACAAAAATCCTGTACCACAGCCTTTTGTGAATTGTTTTCCAGTTTGACCCACCTTCATGAAGGAAATGTTGGAGCAGCTGCAGCTTCCCAGGTGCTCAGGGTGCAAATCACCTCCATTTTTTACTGTATTTCTCCCAAGCCCTTTCCAAAGTTTGGGAATGGAGCACTGGAATTTGTAAATGTGGGATTGAACCCCCCCCAATTCCCTCTGTGCTAATTAATTTGCAAATTTACGCAGATAAATGTGGCGAAGAGTCAGGAAAAGGCCAAATTAGTCCAAAAGTCCAAATATAGACCAAATTCAGGGATTTTGAGTGACCTGGACAATTATTTGGGATACGCTGGCTGTACTCATTAGAGGATTAATCTAATTGTATGGATAGAGGGAACAAATGTGGGAAAACTGTCCCACATGGACATGGAGAGGGCAGGAAAAGGATCCATGACCACATGGATCAGCAGCTGGAATCCAGGACACTTCAAATGTGTCCATGGGCAGCTCTGATCCCATGGAGACACAGACCTGGGAGCTCTTCCTTTGGGAAGATGATCCAGGTGCCGAAGTTTATCCATGGAAAGCTCTGGAGCATCCACAGGACCTCCACCTCCAGAGGTCCCATCTGCCAGACCTGTTCCAAACTCTCCTGGATTTTGGCACCTCCTTTGGCAGCTGATTCCGTCCCAGTTTGGACTTCCAGCACATCCCAGAAAATTCCTGTTTCTTGTTCCTTTCTCCAGTCAGCCAAGGAGACCCCAAAAGAGGCAAAGAACAGAATTTCAGTTCTTGGCCTGGGCTATGGATCCATCCTGCTCCCAGCTCCCCTGGGTTTTGGCACCTCCTTTGGCAGCTGATCTCTACCTAGCTTGGATTTCCAGCACATCCCAGACAATTCCTGTTGTCCATTCTTTTCTCCAGTCAGCCAAGGAGAACCCCAAAAGAGGCAAAGAAGGGAATTCTTGGCCTATGGATCCATCCTGCTCCCAGCTCTCCTGGGTCACACCCCAGGATTCTGGGCCTGCCTGTTCTCCTCTGAGCTTTCCCATCCCATGCAGGGCACTTTGAACTCATTCCAGCCCCTCCAAGCAGCGTTTCCTGTTTCCAAACCCAGCTGGCTCCTTAATCCTTTTATCCAGCTCCGACGGTGCCAGCTTGTCCTGGAGTTCCTCTTTGACCTCACCTTGATTCCCTCCTCCACAGGCTCCCTTCCCCACTCCCTGCACCAGGAATCTGCTTTAAATGGAAATTTTGGGGGGGGTTTTAGGGAAGGAAATTCCGGAGCAAATGGGTTTCAACAGAATTCCAGGTCAACTTTTTCCCTTCCCCATCCGGCTGTGACACGGAACAAGTCACTCAACCTCTGCCTGACGGAGTTTTCCCAGCTGAAAAAAAGGGATAAAAACACTTTTCCCACCTCAGACAGGGCCTGGTTTAATTCCTTCATAATTCCAAAGTGCTTTGAGTTCTTGAAATGGAGAATTGGCTTCAATTTTTCTCAGGGGAGCAATTTTGGGATGCACGATTTGAGATTAAATTGGTCCTGCTGGTGCTCAGTCGATTCCTTCCCCATCAGGAATTTTCAGGGAATCTCCAGTAAATTGAATGTGGTTTTACATTCAATATGGGAAAGAAATTTTGCCACAGAAAGGGTGGATCTCCAAAAGATTACAAATAATTCTGTATTAGGAATTTCCTGCAGACCACTGAAGTGCTCCCTGAGTTCATGTTTTGAGATCCAAGGCCCAGACAGGAATTCTTGTTCTGCACCAGGAGAAAATCCAATTTTCACTGATTTAGCCACAGATTTTTAATTGAATAATCCTTTTTTTTATACAAATCCCTACTAAAAACTGGGGATTTCATCTTTTTATTTCAGACAAATTAAGATTCCTGAGATTTTTGCCCCACATTCCTTTTGTCCAACCACAAGCAGACCCTGCATTTTACCAGGAGGAGAAACAGCAAAATCCAATGGCTCAAAATCCATTGACACAAAATTAAAATTTTCCATATTCAGCCTCATCAAATCCATGATTTTTTTGATCCAGGGGTCTTGGCCTCTCAAGCAATTTCCCCATCTTCCAATGCCTTCCCAAAACTATGACCCACCCCAGACAGGGGTTCTTAGAGGAATTTTGGGAATGTTGAGGCAAACACTCTGCTCCAAATTCTTTTATTACCTCATTAACAACTGCAGTGGCTGCAACAGCTCCTCTCCCGCTTCCCACCTCCTTTCCAAGGTGGAAGTTCAGTGATTCCAGGAGAAAATTTGGCATTTTCACCAGGTGATTCCTGGTCAGGTGCACAGTGAACATCCAAACCCGAATAAGATGACACCTGAGACGTGGCAAATAAAAGGGCCATAAATAAAGAAGCCATTCCCTATAATTACCCAAAAAATAAGACATGAACTGGCTGAAATCCTAATTTTTTCCATCCTTCCCATTTTTTTCTTAACAGCTGCATGGATTTTGAAGGCTGTGCAGACACATCCCTTTTTATGTTTTGTTTTTATTTGATTTGATTTGGTTTTCTCTTTAAATTTCCTTTAAAAATTCCCTTCCCAATTTCGTTTTAAAACTTCTTTGGCCTCTTCACCCCCCCACACCTTCCCTACCCAATTTTCCAGCCATTTCCCACTTTCCAACCATTTCCCAGTGCCCTCCCAGCAAATTTGTCACCCAATTCCAAAGGAAACATCACCCAGGGCTGGCTCCTTCTGCTTCCACCCGTGACCTTTGAAAATCAAACAGCCCAAGGCAAACACTGGGAGATAAGGAAAGGTTTGGAGCACGGTTTTTATTTGCTCCAGGTGTGATTGATAAAGCTGTCCCTGAATTCTGTGGATGCAGTTGGAAAAATTGATCCTGCTTCCCGTTGGGAAGTAGTTTAACCCTTTGGTTGCATCCCAGTGGGTTTAAGTGGGAATTATTTGGATTTTTTTCTTGAACAGACACAAGACAATGCTTCAAATCCAAGGCTTTTCCAGGTGATAACTTGGGATTTAAGTATCCAGCTCCAGCAGGGGGAAATAGGGATTTTCTGCCTTTGTTATCAGCTTGATAATTTATTTTGGATCACTCACATCGTTTCTTTGTTCCGTGGTTTCCTTATCACTCCTGGGAAGACTCGACTCAGTGCTCCCATGTAAATCAGGGAATCCTGGAATGGTTTGGGTTGGAAGGAACCTTAAGGATCATCCAGTTCCAACCTCTCCATGGGCAGGGACATCCCATAAAGCCCTTGGGAATTGACTGACGGAGGGAGCTGTGAAGCAAAAGAACATTGAGTCTGGAAATCCAGAATTCCAAGGCCACCACTAATCCATGTCCCCAAGTGCCACATCCACACTTTAAAATCCATCCAGGAATCTGCATTCCATCACTTCTCTGTGCAGCCATGCCAGGGTTTCCCATTCCTTCCCATGAAGGAACTTTTCCTCCTTTTTAATCTAAACTTCCCCCCTAAAATTTTCTCTCCAGCCTCCCAAATTCCCTGTTTCAAGACTTGCACTTAAAGCAGTTTTGTTTTTTTTCTACGGAAAGGACTTCAAGTTCAAAATCTGGATCGGCCAGAAAAGTCCCAAAGCCTGGAAATTCAGTAATTCCCTCCCTCTGCTATGTGTAGGTGCCATCCTTTTCCTCCTGGATCAAACCTCTCTCCACATGGAGACGCTGATCCCTCCTCCCCTCATTTGATCCAGGGATTGGAGATTCCCATCCCAAAAAACGTGGATCCTGGCACAAATTCCCAGTGGAACTCGAACTTTGGGAGGGGATCATGAAATAATTTAGAGGCATTAAGGACATTAATTCCAGACATCAGGATGGAGAAGGGATGTCACCAGCCTGGAAAATTCACAGAATTCCGGGAAAAAATGAGTTTGTAACACTGGCCCAAGAGATGCTTGCTCTGTCTCTGCATAATTTGCTGATTTCTGTTTGGGATAACCACATTCCAGCTGATCCCTGGCTGCTCCTATCCACAGGACAATCCAAGATCCTGCAGGATCCGTGATTTCCTGGCACGTGGAGGGAGGTTATTGCTGCGGTGGCAGGGGGACAGGAAAATCCCTGTGCTCCACTCCCACCTTTGCCTAAGTGAAAGCCCCCAGGCTGCTGATTCCACGGATGGAACGAGGGGACAGAGGAATTACGGCATTCCAGGGATCTGCTGCTGCAGGAGCAGAAAGGATGAGAAGCTTGGATTCCAACCTCTGTTTTCCCTTCATCCCAAAACCTCAAATCCCAGAACGAGAGCAAGGCAGGTTTCAATCCCTCCCTTAAAAATCCATGTGGAATATTCCATCGGTTCCTCTCGGCTCCTTTTCCCTCAAGATCATCCAACTCCTCAAGCCTCACCAACCTCTGGGAGTGACGCCAGAGGGGCTGGACCCTGGGATATTATTCCATAGGGCAGGTTCAATATTTCCCCTTCTCTCACTCCGTTTTTCCCATTTCTTCGAGGGCTGGAGGTGGGAAGTGGCCCTTGGATTGTTTTTCCAGCCATTATTCCCATGTCAGAGTGAGGTGTGAGGCGAGGCTGCTGAAAAAAAAAGGGATTTTCTACATTTATTTAACAGGCGACGCAATCCAGCCCCTCTCAAAACAAGGCAGCCCTGGGAATCCTCCTGGGAACCAGCCCTGCAAATCCTGCTGGCTGTGGGCTCTGCAAAGTGTAATTAAAGCAGGAGTTAATTGACTGCCTTAAAAATCGAGGAAGCAATGAAGGGGAACAGCAGCTCCTTTGCATTCCTGCTCTGCTTTGTGTTCCTGCTTGGAAATTTCCTCAAGGAGGGAAGATCCTGGAGCTCAACAATTCCAAAACAGCAGCAAAACCTTTCCATGGCTTCAGCACAGCCAAGGGTTAAACCCCAAAATAAATTCAATTCCAGGGAAAGCTCTGATGACACCGGTTTGGAGGATTCTTCCCCCTGTGCAGAAATTGGAGCAGGAAAAAATGTTCTGGACCAGGATAATCCAAATGTGCTAATTGCAGATGATAATCACCTATTTCACCTCCACAAGTCAAGCTCCCTAAAATGAGTTTTCATTCCATGTCCTTGCCCCATCTTTCGTTTTCCACGAGCACCCAGCACACCTGGAAAAGCAGTTCCCAAAAAAACCACCCTTGAGCACATTTTGCCCTCATGGAGAAACTGTTTCCTCCAGGAGAATTTAAAGGCCCTTTTAGGGCCTAAAGAGGCTCCAGGACAGCTGGAGAGGAACTGGGGGCAAGGGATGGAGGGACAATTCCAGGGATCCAGGGGAAGCCACAGCAAATCTGGGAATTCCAGCCCAGCCAGGAATTCCTTCCCAATATCCCATCCATCCCTGCCCTCTGGCAGTGGGAAGCCATTCCCTGTGTCCTGTCCCTCCATCCCTTGGAAATTGTCTCTCTCCTTCTTTCCTGCAGCTCCTCCAGGTCCTGGAAGGTCACACTGAAGTCACCCCAAAGCTTCTCCTCTCCAGGCTGAACATTCACAGCTCTCCCAGCCTTTCCTCCCAGCAGAGCTGCTCCATCCCTGGGATCATCCTGGAGCCTTCTCTGGGCTCTCTCCAGCAGCTCCAGCTCCTTCCTTGTGCTGGATCCAGGGCTGGGGCAGCTCTGCAGGTGGGGCCTCACCTGAGACAGGAGGTGTGACACCACCTGTGCTTTGAAAATCAGAAAAATAAATAAATTTTGTTTTAAATTCATTGAAAATATGGGATTGCAAGAAAGGCAAAATCCTCTGAGTTCAATCCCCGTCTCCAAGGCCGGCAAACCAAATTCCAGCTCTGAGCGTTCCCGTTTTCTTGATCAAGTTTCCATCTGCAGGTTTCCAGGATGTCTCTGGTAGGAGACATTTCAGAAAATGCCATGATTTGGTGTAACCCCACAGAAGTTCATTTACACCAAATTCCTCCGGCAGAAGGTCAAAAATTGTATTAAATAATGAAGAAATATTCAAAAATTGCAGAATCACAGAGGAGTTAGGGGCTGGAAAGATCATTTCATTCCCAGCCCATTCCATGGGCAGGATATGGACACAAATATTGACATTTATTAATGACAAATAATTTCTCTGATTTGGGAACTAATAAAACAAACAGGAATAAATAGATACAAGCTGAAATAATCAGCTAAATCTACTTTTTTCCCCCCAAAACCATCCAAGCAGGTCTTCTCCAATTTCCCAGCCCTTTCTGGCCAACTTTCCCTTCAACCTCAAGTTATTTTTCCCACTTGGACACCAAACCTCCCCCAAATATTTGCTCTTAAAACCACCGAGTTTTCCTCTGAGGGGAGCAAAGCACGACAAAGTTTGGGGAATTAGGTCAGGTTTTACCCCATAAAATTTAGGATTCCGAGGGGACTGGGAGCTCATTCATCTCCTGGGCTGCTCCTGCTGGAGTGGAGCTCATAAATCTGGAGATGGGATGAGGGAGGGCAGGAATCTCCCTGGGTTTTTTTTTTCCTTCAGCTTGAAGGGGTAACCTAAAAAAAAAAAAAAATAAGTGGTTCTCAAACACCTGGAGCAGCAGCTAATTAAGCAAAGTGGATTTTAATTGGGCAGGATTAAATACTGCGGGTCTGGTCTGCTCAGAGCTGGGATAAAATCCTGCTTTTCCCACCCTCTTGGGATAAAAATTTGGGGGAGGTATGAAGCAACGACCACTTGGATGCTTGATTTTCCCCCTGTGGATAACTGGGATTAAAATTCATTGGGAAAGGGGGGGATATTAAAAGTTTTGCTGGGCTGGGCTGGAATTCTGGCCCAGTTCTCTGTGGTTTATACTGGGGAGGGGGGTGGCCTCGAAGAAGGTACAAAAAAACCCCGTTAAATCCCAAATATGGAGTGGGGGAAAGTGATGGAAATCGAGAATTTAATCCTGGTTATTTCTCCTGGGAAGTTCAAGCAACACTCGTGCATTACGGAAAGACGAAGTTGGAAAAGAAAGAATTTCTCTAAAGTTTAAAAAATCACATCAGATAACGAGATTTGGATGTCGTTATGGAGATAAAACTGAGAATAAACCTATGGAATTGTAGAATCCCTGGATGGCTTGGGTTGGAAGGGGATTTAAGGAATATTCCCTAAGGATCCAAGCCCCTGCTTGGGCAGGGACATCTTCCCCTTCAATTACGAGGAAAGATAATTATCACAATTAATATGGATATTCATTATATCCATATCTAATACCCACAATATTTATCCACATATAATATCCATATATAGACCCACAACCAATTATATGTGGATATAATTAACAATTCTGATTGATTTATTTAAAAAGCAGCCCCAAGGGGGCAGAGAATCAGGAATTACCAGAGCTGGAAGGCTCCTGACAACACTAAAGACACAAAAATTCCCAAGGATTATTTCCTTCATTATCCAGGTCCTAAAATTGCTGGCCAAGAGACACCATTTCCTCCTTTCCAGGTTTTCATTCCCAGAGATTTTTGTCTTTATGGTTGTGGGGACATTTTAGTATTTATTGTTCATTAGAATAAAGAATAAATGCTAAATGTAATGATTATGATGGTTAATAATAATAATAATATTAGAAGAAATAATATTACTAGAAACAATAATAGTAATGGTAATGGTAATGGTAATGGTAATGGTAATGGTAATAATAATAATAA
>VZTR01011365.1:27009-40023 GCA_013400775.1 Chaetops frenatus
TAAATGAAGTCTTTACAAGCAGCAGTAGCTTTTCTGGCTAAGTTTGCTTATGGCACATCTGATGCTCTCTTATGAATAAAACTCCGGTTCTGAGCTGAGGCAGTATATACTTCTGGGTTACTGAAAAACCTTAAACCTGGGTTATTAAGAAAATGCTTAGAGGCACTTCACCATGGCAGCCTTGACTGTTCAAACTGAAATGAAAGAAATCACAAAGCATTACATGGTAAATGCTCCTACTGACAAATACAGGTCTGCAGTATTTGGATTTAGAAATGAATTTTTTGAATTTTCTCATTATCTCTGGAGAGATTTCTAGTGTGACAAGGGTGATTATAGGAATAATTAAAAATAAATAGCATTCAAAACCATGAAAAGAAAGGCTTGATTGCCATTAACTACTAATGAAAAAAGCAGGGGTGTGATATAGCCAACAACTTTTATTTTAACATACTGATAATAAATCCAAACATAGCCATTCAAATCAAAGTCAGTATGCTTTCTTTTGTCCTTACAGAAATTTAAATCAATAATACTGGCACTATCCATACTATACCTATATGTGTA
Source organism: Chaetops frenatus (assembly GCA_013400775.1). NCBI lineage: Eukaryota > Metazoa > Chordata > Aves > Passeriformes > Picathartidae > Chaetops > Chaetops frenatus. The sequence continues at coordinate 27,577 of VZTR01011365.1, forward strand.
TCTATGAATATATGTTTCTGAATTACAGAATACCATTGCATTGTTTTTACTCTCATTTCATTCAGGTTTTTAACACAGTGAGATGCATCTCTACTTTTCCAATCAATTTATTCTGTTAGTACTTTTCATCATTTTAAATCCCTACATTAAGTCAATAATGTTGATTACCTACTATAAGCACTGTGAACGCCATTCTAACACAGATTATTTGCAATTTGATATCCTCATCTATATGCATTATTCCACTTGGAAAATTGAATGAAACCCTTGATTCAGAATCTGAAATGCTTAGAAGTAATGATCCTGTTTACTGATTTACTGAAGTTGTAGGTTTTAAACACTATTTAATAGATGAAACAAAAAGCACTAAGGTAAAAAGGAAGCATCCAAGTTGGTTTAGGAAGCATTCATACTGTATGACTATTAGGAGTTGGTTGTGACTTTCATTGTTTCACATCTCTGAGGCAGTTACCTAACACTGTTAACCTTATTGGTGCTTCAGTTTTCTTAAAATTCAGAATATGAATCTGATAAACTCAACATAAGAGAAAATGTAGCACTCAGCAATTAAATTATTTTGTCAGAATCCCATTTCAGTATTTGCTTATTAGTGTGCAGCTGATAATGGTTATATTTTATTTAGAATCATTAAAATAAATTGGAAATGGAACAGAAAGTGCTTGAGTCCTCTGTGAACCATAAGCCCAAAGTAATGGAAAAGGATGCTTACAGCACTGGTGCTGATATCTTTCGTAACAGCAGTAGCATAGTGCTGATTGAGCACTGTGAGCATCGGAAAGTGAGTTTGACATGATGTCTATGCCCAAACAGGGCTCTGCTGAGAACCACTTTAAAAAGAGGGATCAACTCACAGTGACTGTAAGCATATGAAGAGGTAACCACCTGGAGGCACTAATTTGGACCATGAATAAGAGGTTTAATTCTAATTTCAGAGGTAGCACAAAGTAGGTATTACATTTACATTATATGTTTTGGGTGATGGTGTGAAGAGAAGACAGGCTGTCTACAACACAAAGTGTATTCTGCTGTTATGCAGTAAATGGTTGTGAATAAAATGAAAACAAATGTGGACATTGGTGGGCAGATAATTTGGTTTTTTTTTTGTTTGTTTCCCACTTCTACTAAAATTGAATTTGAAGTCTTGGTGAATGTGGTACATTGAAGGGATGCATCTCTACTCAGATAATATTATTTCAAATTCAAATTTATAAGCATAAATTAGGGAAAATTCATTCTAACATATCTACAATGTTTCAAAGATTTTCTCAGCCATTACTACACTGCAGATACTCAGTTTACTTCCTGATCTAAGACTTTCACTTGAGATTTTAAATGTATTATTTATCTCAGAAACATCATGAATTTAGGACTCATTCTTATTAGCACAGAATTAGAATAAATCCGAGGAAAACAATTGAGAGAATTAGAAATATATTACATACTAACTTTATACAGTTTAATAAGCAGATGCTGAAAGCTTGTTTGATGGCATATTTTTATTCAGAATTATTTTAAGGATTATCTAAGAGCTGTACTGTGGATTATAGAAAAAGAGTAATTTCAGTTTAATTTAGCCCTATGAACATGTGAAAGTGTTTCAGACAGGTGAAATATACCAAGGGATGTCTTAAGCTACCACTCCAGGGACTATGAATAAAAAAAAAAGTCAGTTGCCAAGTGGAGTTGGCATTTTACTAAGTCTGGATATAATTGTACTAGAAATCTTGAGGATACTTTGAAGCAGTCTTAAGAGAAGATATTGCCTATTGGAATTCCTTCTTAGTGCAAATTTCACTGCAATTTATTTTAGTTCAAATATTCTTGTGACATAAGATTATATTCTTGCTCTGAATATGTATATTCATATCACCAACTGAAATTGTTGAAAGCTACGTATCCTCGATTCTGTGCCAGCTGACTTACTTTATGGTTCATGTCTTGCAATTGGAAAATAGTCATGAAAGCCAGACCAAATTTCTTTGATGCACGGACACTAAGCTGTCGGTCCATTTGAGCTGTCTGCCCATCCACTTACCTGTTTTTGCTGTTTCTGTTTGACTACAACAGGGCTGTTCTGTGGTTTTGCTCTCATTGTCTGTACCCAGATCCTAACCCATGCAAAACGGTCAGCCCCAGGACCTGCACTAATGTTGCACAGTCCCCAGGAGCACAGTTATGGGCACTGAGGGATACAGAACGGTCCTGCCAGAGCATGCAGATTGTCCCTTCTCTTTCAGTTGCCTTACACAAAATAAGGGTAAAAATGGAACTTCTATTACTTTCCAGAAAAAAATCCAGTGCCTACTATCACTGTCTCTTTTTTTTTTCACCCCACAATTTTTCTATTTCTGACATCTTTCTTTTTTGAGTAGTCAATAGGTAACACCATTCTTTATGAAGTTGCAGTCCCTTTGGTCAAGTATCCCTTCACAATGTTGAAAACTATCAGTTATCATCATACATGAGGAGACTGATTTTCCTGCTATCACCAACTTCTTTATTCCGAGACAAACCATATGAATCAGTTCTAATGATCCTCTCTTATTGACTGTTGATCTTTCACTACCATCAGTGGCATAAAGCCAGATGCCATCAAGTGGCTATGTTCTGTCAGATGCTTAGCAGGTTTACTGTTTATAAGTGAAGTCTTTGTTAAATTAGAGTATGCAAAAATACACTCCACTTACTCCATATGCCTTAGAGAGATCGACACAGTGAATTATGAAGTCAAAACTTAAGATAGAATAAGCCTATAAAGATTAAGTAATTTTATTCTTTTTCAAACAATTAGTAACACTACAGTGCTAAGAGGAGATCAATCATAATTGAGGAACTGAGAGAGGGCAATAAACAGATTACAAGTGTTTTCTCTGAAATCTCGTGGTCTACAGACTCACTGTAATTTAATCCAGAAACTCAGTAGATTGTAAATTATCCATTAGAGTTGTCACTGGCCCCTGGAAAAGGATTTACTTTACAATAAGGGTAAAGGAAAGGGAACCTACCTAGTAGTTGCAGATGAAATGGGACATTTGCAGCTGATTCACGATCATCACAGCTGTACTGTCTAGTATGATGATGGTCAAGTGGTTTAGAGGTTTCACCTGGCAAACACCAACATTTAACTTTATCAGCTAAACTGTGTGGCACCTGCCATCCTCTCCCTCTTTCAGTACATATTGTAAAATGCACTGCAAAAAGGAATGAAAAGTGACCAATGGACTTATCCATTCAATAGAAATGTGAACTAAGGGGCTAGTTACAGTACTAGAAAAGTTATTACTTTTCCTTAGCTAAACCTGAAGCTTTAAGAATCTCCATAATGAAGAATTCAGGACTGCCTTGTTTTGTGGCCACAGCCCATAAAATGACATTAATGCCCAGCTGCATTAAATTACATTAACAGAGTTGAAAGGATCTAAAATCCATCTGGCAGAGTTAAATGCAGCCTCTGAAAAAATTTACAAGTGCTTTTCTTTTCCTTCCTTTTTTTTTTTCCTTTTGTGTTATTTTTTTTGTTGCTTCTATAAGTTTTGTTTTTGTTTTTGTCTTGTTATTTTGTTTTATTTTGATTACCTCACCTATCTTGAGTAGTAAGGAACAGGAATACATTTTTGCAGCAGGACAACGGCCCACGCGCTAGTATACTAGGATATCTGCATACTGCAATGAAATATAACCATGCACAAAAATAGTTATGTAAATGAAAAAGACTTTGTTCTTTGCCTATCCACTATCCCAGTGCAGTAGCTACAAAGCAGAGGAATTAATGTTTTGGTTCTCTTGTAAATCCCCTCACTCAATGAGTGAAAAACGTTAACGAGACTCTGTTTTGCTTTCAGTTCTTTTTCTTTCATTTGTATAAGTAGGCAGCTGATAGAGCTCCAAATCATGCCAATGCCAGTGTGCTAGGCACAGAAATATAAATAAGTATACAATTACTGGTCAGAAAAGCTTAAAGTCAAAAATCAAAAGGACAAGACATTGACAAGGTAGTAATATCATAAGTCACAAAGCTTTTGCACTCCCAGAAAATAATGAAAAGCATTATAAACATCACAATATTTAAAACACTGTATGTGTATTGCAGTTTTTGAGTTCAAGTTTCCAGAACACCTCCAGCAAACGTAATGCCAAACCCTTCATCCCCTTAGAAAACCCCAGCTTTATTTCAATTAAGAGTAGAAACCTAATCTTGATTGTGGGTTTCCTCTGTGTGTGTGTAGCCTTGAAGAAAGCACTAAAAATAAAACGGGATTCCAAATAATAAAAAAAGTTTAGTCTCCACAAACACTGCCACAATGCCCAGGAAGAAGTGGAATAGGGGGAAAAAGAAAAATGACACATCAGGGTATATAAAGAAAAAAACCCTACAAATGCATTTACATAATTGGTTTATTTCTGGAATCTGCCAAAATTTCTTGATTGTCAGAATTTATGGCGATCCAGAGTGACATAGCTACAAAAAAGGCAACTACAGTAGAGAACTGTAGTAATATGTTACCAGCATTTATTTTTCTGCTTTGTCTAAAACTCATAAAAATTACCTTGTCCTAGGAGTCATATGGCTGTTTGGATCATCATTAACTGACCCTTAAAATTCTGTATTTTAGTAAGAGTCACAGAGCACAGTTTGTGAAATTACAGAAGACAATGATGGAAAGATGTCATGCACTGTTGTAACCAAAAGCAGGAAAAAACTCATCCAATTTGCTGAAGAAAAAAATGCATGTCTTTCCTGGATTTGAATTGTACCTGTAATTTGGAATTTACCTCCTCGGCTGTTAGACCACGTAAAAGTAATCCATAAGCAAGAGTAAGAAAGAAAAAATATGTTCCAAAGTATTCATTTTGTCCACTTTTCTCACTGTTTGCTTAATGACAGTTGCAAAAAGTAAGTGGCCAGATTGTGACGACTTGGGGATGAAAAACTCAATGCTGCCTGTACTTCACTACATCCACCCCCCTGAAACATAATGATATCTTCATACTAAGTCTAAATATTTATAGTAATAATAATAAAAACCTCCTGGTACTGCAATCTTTGTTCAGTACAATATCAGTAGGTTACAGAGAAAGGAAAGAATCTTGAGGCAATGTTTTCACATACATTAAAAACATATATGGTGGGGCATGATGTCTCATTGACAGACATTATATGCCTGTTCTGGAGATGTTAATTCCTAATCTCATCAGGGAAATGCGTGTGTGTATTGTGTGTGTGTTCATTGGTAATGTTTTATAGATTGTCTGTCTCTAGATTAGAGGTTATATACATCAGAAGATTTACACTGCTTTTAATATTAAACTTAACAAAAAATCTTGTTGTTCCAAAATTTAATATATTTGCCATATCCTAATGTAGCAGCAACTGATGAGCAATGAGAAGCAGCAATACTTTTAAAGAGAGTAAAGAAATGCTGGGCTTAGTCTTGACCTCTACTCTAGTGAATCTCAAATGGAAAATAATGAGATTCTTCCAATTAACAAATTTAACACTGTGTCTGTTTACAGTCTTGGTGAATATGTTTTGATTGAAAAAATGTATTATTTGAGCAGAAAATTTTGGTTAATAAACATAAGAGCTTTGTTACTGTGCCTGGCAACAGGCAATCCCTGTTAAAATTTATGCAAACTAGAAAGCACAGTTCTACCTTCAAAAGCTGGTTATTGTAAAATTTTTCTTCAATGAACACTTTAATAGGTTTCCACTATGAGCTTAGCTTTACAGTTATACATTTCTAAATTATGCAGACAAATATATGCAATTTCTCATGAGGTCTTTTTATTTCATTGGGTAAGAAAATTAAAACTAATGGGAATTTAAAATGAATCAGGTAATGTTCAAATAAAAATTCTTTCATAGAGGATTTATAACCATTTTTTATGAATGTCTTACAGTGGAATGACTTGATCTTAATTTCCTTACAGATTTTTTTTTTAACTTTTGTACATGAAAACTGGCGTTTTGATCTGATTCAGAATTTTGTAGTAAATTGCTATAGTTCTTGACAATAAATTTTCCACTATATGCACCCTTCACTGATTTTTTTTATAGTAATCTGAGTCACTCAAGAAAAATGAAAATTTGGAAATTTAAGATCTTCCATAACAGAATCAACTGAATGTAGGTATTTAACAGCGGTGTGAGGAAAAGGACTTTTTGGTGATCTAAGCATTAAGTGTCAGGGTAGAAATTGTTTGCTTTGTATGTTACAGCTGTGAATTCTAAGGTGAGAGAATAGATGTGCAATGAATAGAAGCTCTGATGATTTTATAAAATCCTGAAGAACTACTGAATACATTTATATATCCACACAAGTTGTCCTGCAAAGTTTGTAAAACAGCAGGAATTCCTATGAGGCTGTAAAACCTCTCAGATGCCTGAGGGTTTGTCAAATCCAGGTGCAATCTTGTGGAACTTGTAAACTGTCAGTGAGGTGTTGTAGGGTTTGTAAATTTCAGCTGGACTTTAAACAAAGTCTGGGGTTCCTGTGGCAGCTACAGAGCCTACCAGGACCTTTGAATTGTTCACAGCACTAATACTTCACCAAGAGAAAGGCAATTAACCTTCTCAAAACAGCAAGGTGCTCTCTAAGATCACACAGATGTTTGTAGAGGCAGGTTAGGATATGAAGATTCACCAAATTACAGACTTACCACCTATGCATCAGGCTTCTGAAGATGAAAATGTCTTAAGAGTTTAATGATGCTATTCTCCTTATTGCAGTTCTCCAGACAAACTTAATTGAACATATTGGCAAACAAAACCTCTAGAATTTGAAATCAATGGATACTCTGGAAATAAAATGTTTTCCTCTCAAGAAGTAGAAGTGAAGGTAATGTGTTCCCAGGAGCAGCTTGGTTAAAAATTAGTCCAGCTGTGGTTTATCAGTGACATAAACAACCTGGAAAAGAGTAGTGGTTTGCATCAGTGCATTGGTTAAAAAAGATATTGCATCTTTTACTCCATGAGATCCTTTAAAATTGCTTAAAAAAATTTTTATATCTTCAGCTAATATGAAGTCCTTTATAAGCTACTCAGTTTTTGTTTCTCTGAACCAAAGTTCAAGCCTTTCCTTGGCCTTCATCCCTGCTGGTAGAAAACCTATATATTTCAATCAGCAGACAAAACATAGAGGACAGGAAGAAGAAGAGTCATCACACAGTGTTGGTACACTATTGAGTGACTTAAAGAGGATGAGTCCTCACACAACAATTGCCTTCTTCCATAACTGTTTTTGCTTCTGGTATAATCGACTGTATCACCTTCAGAAGATCTCCGGCAATGATTAAATTCCATTTTCCACAGACTCCAGGGGGAAAAAAATCAGTTAAATATTAGTTATGGCGTAATGTCCCTCACTGATAAATAGAAACCTACAATTTTGTTACTGAGCTACTAAATATCTGAATTTCACTGATAGGAAGGCAAAATATGGGTGTACAGGAAATTTTTGGCACAAATGGAAATTCAGTTTAAATAAACACAGGTGCTAGGTCAATGCTTAACATTAACTCTACTTACAGGCACATAATATTAAGGGCACAGTTTTGGCTTTCATCCTTTTGTATCTCTCAGCTACTGCACCTTAGAACATCACTTTAGGGAAAGTAAGATGTTTGAATGCTGTGTGTGGAGACCAGAGCAGTTCTTTGTAAACATCTGCCATTTCTTCTTATATGAATGGATACATAATACTTCCAAGTACACAAATCACATTTTAGATTTAGATGTCATTTACATAATAAAGAAGAATGCAGAAAATGTTCCAGAGGGCAAGCAAACACTTTGAGCATAGAATTGAAAGAAATTTTAAGACTTGTTTCCTTGTTGGTTTCTTTAGCGTACATTAAAGCTAAGAGATGGTTACTGCAAAAAACAATGTTGTTCTCAGTCTATATGCAGGTAAAGCTGGAAACTGATGGAAACCAGAAGAAAGAACATGTTAAGATTAAATTCTCAAGCAAGTAGTGACAAACTCCTTGTCCTTGAAGCTTATATAAATAACTTTCCTGTGTTTTTTTAACCTGTTTCCCCTGCTCTCCAGCCAGCCCAGCAGCGAGGCATGTCACTCTGATGGTTCACATCCATCTCCTTTTATTGATGTCCACTTTGGTATCTGTACAGGTCATCAATATTGCTGCCTCCGTGGCAGCCGCTGGGAACGGCAGGGCAGCCTTGTGAGGCTTGGCATGCGGGGGGAGGCTCAGCACACTGCCGAACTCACGGTTCCAGCCAGATGCTGGTACCAGGCTGTCATAAATCTTTTAGGTGACCCAGGTGAACTCTGAGGCTCAAAGCTCACTGAAAACTGATCAGGCCTCTGTTTAGTTTAACAGGCCCTTTTCAGTGACAAGTGAAGGGTTCAACAAATGCTCAAACCAGATATATATTAGTTGAAAAACTAATGGCTTTTAAAAGAATGTTTGACAATTGTTTAGGGCTGTCTGTAGATCCATTATACTGATAAATGACCAACTTGGTCTATGCCAAACTGGAGATGGCCAGCAAAAAGCAACTTTGGTTATTATTTTTTTTTCCCTCCTCTACCTCCCCAGGCACTCTCTACATCTTTGGGGGCTTCATAGGAGCCTCGTGTGCTGTGGTGGTCAGGAAGACTTAAGGCAGCAAAGGATACCTGTGCAGCTTATATTTAACCTTGCAATCAAACTGAAATTAAGCAAGACTGCAGATACCCCCAGTGACCTGCTATTGACCGCCTGAACTTCTAAGTTAGGGTCAGTTGGGGCCCAGAGTAGGAGGTCAAAAGCTGGTCAGTGCTCTTCAGCTTCAGCATGTTGAATAGAGAGACTTTATTGCCGTGATTTATGCAATTTGCACAGACAGGTTAAGGAGATCTTAAAACATGCCACAGTGCTCACTTATACTGGTTACACCATCCACTGGGAAAATAAATTCCGATTGTCCATATTAAATCTCTTGTGGATACGTCTTGAAGTATTTTACTCCCTGTACTCAAAAGATTCATACCCACACTCGACCCCTGAACATGGCAAGGTTAGTGTTTCCAGATTTATTTAAACAGTGTGAATGCACCAAATGAAGCACTTTACAAAGCTGATTAATTGCAAAAGCAGAATAGCAACAAGCAGTTTGGTTTTTTTTGGAGGGGGGGTGGAGGGGAAGAGGGAAGGCACAGCTAAACTTAAGATTAGAATGGCAATTTGAACACACTGAGGACTGATTTTTTTAACCAGTCTACAGACAACAATCTTTGGCGCTTCCTTCTCAGTTTTTACACACCTTCTTTTATTTTTTTTTCCAGAAATTTTACAGTTATTGGAAATTATCAGATCAATCATAAGGAAGAATGAAAAAATTTAAGAGCTCTTATCACTTTGTAATCCCTTTGTAAGAATTTTTTTTCCTGCTGAAGATTAATAAAGACTAAATTAATTTTAATGTTCACANNNNCACACCCAAAACAATTTCAAGGACTGCCCTAGCTGCTACTCAAGCTCTAAGTCTTTGTAGAGCAGAAACTGCCAGAGTGATGTGGATTTTCTGACAGACTCATCTCTGACCACCAGCCTTGTCTTTGCTGGTGATCAAAGCAAGAAACTGAAACCTAGTCATCAAAGGCGAAAGGGTAGGCTGTTTAAGCCTTTTAGAGCTACCTCTTTTTCATTGTGGTAGTTCATATTTCTTTGGTGTCTGTTACCCCTGATTTAATATATCTAATTTAACAACATATTAGTCCGTAATAGGGTATACTTGCATTTGACGTAACAAGGGGGAGGAAGAGATAAAATTTGCCAAGCTCTGCTGAAGAAACGGTCTTAGCAGATGTGTAGCTGCTTATTTTCATAAGTATGTTAAGGATTCAGTTTTAACAAGCATATTCTGTGACCTGAGTTATATTTACATGAAGTTCAAGAATGGCTGAGCATGGGTTGTTTTAATCTGTTAGGTAATTGCAGCATTATTAATAAATATGTTTATAAGCAGCTATAAAACAGAGCAGTCCTGGTGGTTAAATAATAATTTGTTCTTAGAAGGACTTATACATATTATTTAAGATTATAGTATATTTATATATACTACTCTGTCATAAGTATAATGAATATTTTTAATGCTACCAAATATGTATTTATCTGAAAACCTGAAACCGATTCAAGAGACACTTTTCAAGTCAGTAAGACACATTGCAACAGCCTATAGAAGTATCTTTTGCTGGTAGTGAAAAATAGGAAAAGCTATCAGCTTCTTACTCTGCAAACTCAGAGATTCAGGTAGACAATGCCATTCACTGATTTACACATAAAAGGTTCTGCAAACAAGTCACAGAAGTAGAATATGATCTCCCACCAATCTTCAGAGCCAGTGTTGATAGCTGTGGTCCTGTTTTTGCCTGCTGTGTGCATACATAAACAAAGACAGCCAGTATTCCCAAAGCACAGGAGACATGTTTTTTACGACGAGGTTCTGCAGATGACTTTAAACTTTTCTCAGACTGAAGAACAGAAGTTGGTCACCTATATTGTTGTTGAGCAAATGGTACTTTTAAGTACATTGTCAAGAATCAACTGGTGGTTTCATGCTTTGCTCACTGTTTAACAGTGAGTTTCCAGAGAGGACTAGAACTAGATAGAGACTAGTTACTGAACTACCATAAAATAGATTCTGGCAATATGAAGGTAACGAGTGAGAGAACTAACATCCTATTTCTTTGATTACATTATCCAGTAGAGATTTAATATAACAAAACACAGCAAATAGTTACTCCCACTATTACTTTTCCTGATAGACTGTCTATGCATCCCAAATTCCCACTGCATTTTTGGGCTATTCGTAGCTTTCTGAGGTGATCAGCTGGAAGGAGATCCAATTGTCTATATCTCATGGTCTGAAGCTATATCTGTTGGTTTATCATGGTGGTTTTCAGGTGATGTTTAGGATTTATGTTCCCCAGTTTAGTACTCCCACCCAATAAAAAAAAGAAAAAAAGAAGAAAGTGCGTTGCTCCATTCCCCCCATTTCCCCACTTCAATTGGAGGCACAGAAGGCAAAGATCACAGTTGAGATAAGAAAAATTTACTGGAAATAGCAATGAGATAAGAAAAATGAACAGTAACAGCGACAATATTAATAACAGAAGTCTAGAAGCAAGAGAGTGATTCACATGCAAAAATGCTCACTGCAGAGCCCATGACAATAGAAAGTACTAGGTGGCTCCCCCTCCCTGTTTTCTTGACTGGAAGGAACCCCTTTTCCCTGGAAGAGAGTCTCTTTACTCTGACCCCAACAATGACATGAGGTGGTATAGAATAATATCCAGCTCCTAGCCATGCTTCCTCCTGGCTACTGCGAAAATTAACCCTGTCCTGGTCAGAACCTGGACAGGTGGGAAGTCTATNAAATCCATACCACAATCTTAAAAAGTGATAGAGACCTAAGAAAGGAGAACATGATTTCCAAAAGGTCTATTTTTTTTTTTTTTAGATTTCTGCAAACTAAGGGACTTTAAACCACCAGTAGAAGGGAAAAAGATTTTTGGAGATTCAGTTCAGAGAAAGCGTCAAAGATAGTTTGAATCTTGTCAGAGTTTAACCTAGAACTTGAGTTGTATTTGTCAGAGGAACACTCTCTTTCAACCTGTTGCTAAAGCTTGACTCCAAATAGAATTACAAATATTGCAATCATGCAGGATGAACAAACATGATGATAAAAAACCCCACAGAACTGTAGAATAAGCTGAGTTGGAAGGGACCCACAAGGATCATTGAGCCCAACTCCTGGCCCTGCACAGCACCATGGCCAAGAGTCATACAATGTGCCTGAGAGTTTTGTCCACATGCTTCTTGAACTCTGCCAGTCTTGGTGTTTTGACCACTTCCCTGGGGACCCTGTTCCAGTACCCAGCCACCCTCTGGGTAAAGAGAGCCTTTTCCTAATATCCAACCTAAGCCCACCCTGATACAACTTCAGGCCATTTCCTCTGGTCCTGTCACTGGTCACCACAGAGAAGAGATCAGTGCCTGCTCCTCTTCTTCCCCTCTCAAGGAAGTCCTAGACTGCAATGAGATCTCGCCTCAGTCTGCTGCTCACTAGGCGGAACACACTGTGACTTCAGCCACTCATACATCTTCCCCTCAAGGACCTTCATCATCTTTGTTGTCCTTCCGTGGGTCTCTTTAATAGCTTTATACTTCCTTACATTGAAACNCCTAGACTGCAATGAGATCTCGCCTCAGTCTGCTGCTCACTAGGCGGAACACACTGTGACTTCAGCCACTCATACATCTTCCCCTCAAGGACCTTCATCATCTTTGTTGTCCTTCCGTGGGTCTCTTTAATAGCTTTATACTTCCTTACATTGAAACCAAAGCTGCCCCCAGCACTGGAGGTGAGGCTGCCCCAGAGCAGAGCAGAGCAGAGCAGGACAATCCCCTCCCTTGCCC
>VZTR01011371.1:10069-22368 GCA_013400775.1 Chaetops frenatus
GGCTCTGTTGTTGGTCACAGGATCTCTGCTGAGCAGCGGCCAAAGCAGCTGCAAACTTTTCTTGGGAGAGAGGGGAGGCACAGGGGCTGCAGCATCTCAGCAGCCCAGCCAGGATTCAGCTGGGGCAGGATCTCAGCAGCCAGGCCAGGATTCAGCTGCAGCAGGATCTCAGCCCTGCCTGGCCTGGTCAAGTGGGCCTTGCTCGGCCCAGCCAGGTCGGGCCCTGCGGAGCCAGCAGGGCCTGACAGAGCGGGCCTGGCCTGGCCATGTGGGCCCCCTGTTACCTGTTCAGAAGCCGGAATCAAGAGAGAGATTCCCGGGTTTCTCCTTCCTTAAATGTGAATCACAGAGTTGTACTCAGTTTCCCAAATGGCTAAACAGTGTCCATCTTAGAACTAGCCAGCTAATTGGTTCTCCCACACCTGAAGGGAGCTGTGAAGTTCCGTGCAGGTAAAAAATTACTTTTCAACCCATGATATTGGTACTTCAAAATATTTGGTAGTCTGAATATTTTGATTACCACTGATTTATTATCGTGAACTTGAGTCTGAATACATAGTTGATACATGCTGTTATTGCATCCTGTATCTCTCATTCATAAATTATTCATTAATATTATTTTGACCAGTATTGTTTCCCTACAGTTGCAAAAAATGGTCTAAAGCACGTTGTACATACTTCTTCCTCCACTTCATAAACAGTAGCAGTGACCTAAATTAACTGTATTAACACTAGAATTCTCAAAACATCTTCATAATGTAAATAAGTTCCTCTAAATTGTAATTATATCAGCTATAATTACGGAATTGCATCTTTAACCCCAACAATTTTTTTACATGTTGTGTGTATGTGGTAAGATGTATACCATTAATACTTTCCAGCTTCTTCCATTTGCCTGCCACTCTAGTCTGAAGAGTGCTGTATTAAATGATAAACCAAATGGTTTTCTTCAGGCGCACTGTGGTCTTTTGGTAACCTTTATGGTAATAACAGGTATAATAAATATCTGAATTCCTAAATATAACAGCAGAACAAGCCACAATTATGATGCTTATTTTAGTTTTTTTATAACTATTTTATTTTCAGGGTCTCCTTTTTCAGTTTTAGACTGGTCATTTGTGATGCCAAACATCCATTGACTCTGTTCATTTTATAGTACAAAAATTGGTAGTACCATCTTCTATTAGAACTTCTAAAGTTCCTTTCATTCTCTTTCAAAGCTACTTTCATCAATTTCAGGGCACCCACAGAGTGAAAAGAAGATTTAGACTGAGCCTGACATGCAGAAAATGAGAAAACAAGAACACTTAACAGAATCATAAAATCATGGAGATTGGAAAAGACCTCTAAGATCATCAAAATTTAACTCAGCACTGCCAAGTCCACTAAATTGTGCCACATCTATGCCTTTTTTGTACACACAACCCTTTCAGGGATGCCGAGTCCACAGTTCCCTAAGCAGCCTGTTTCAATGCTTTACAACCATTCCAGTGAAGAAATTTTTATTTCATGTCCAATCTAATCCTCCCCTGGTACAACTTGAGATAGTCATCCTGTTGCTTGCCTGGGAGAAAAGTCCTACTCCCGCTCAGCTATGCCCTCTTTTCCAGTAGTGGTAGAGAGTAACAAGGTGTTCCCTTAGGCTCCTTTTCTGCAGGCTAAACACCCCCAGCTCCCTCAGACAGTCCGTTCACTCTTTATGTGAAGGGGCCAAAACTGAACATGGTGTGTGAGGCACAGCCACACCAGTGCCCAGTACAGGGGGATGGTCACTGCCCTAGTCCTGCTGACCACGCTATTGCTGATACAGGCCAAGATGCCCTTGGTGTTCTTGGCCACCTGGTGGTCTGTATTTCATTTTTTTCAGAAAGGACAATAGCATCTCTGTAAAAGTTCTTTTAAAAGTTTCTTTTTATCTGAATGCTAAATAAATAAATTTAACAGATCCAAAGTTGAGAAAAATGTGCTGTCATTTTAAATAGATAATTTTGAAATTCAGTCAGGAAGGTGAAGAAATCTTTTAACTTTCATCTTCTCCCACATCTAATTATGTAATTCATAGATAATATTTCAAATGACAGACATAATTCATGATGGATTCATGCTGCATGTGAAAGAAAAAGGTAAAAAGAGCAAAGATATAACACCTAGACATTTCTCTTATTGAGAATCCACATAATTATAATTTTGTCCTTTGTCAGTTTTTACATGCTTCCATCACTAAAGGGACAGGTAACACTAAACTTAGCACAAGGAATCTAATGAAGTTCCAAACTCAAATACTAATAATCTGGGGGGAAAGAAGAACCACATGACCTTCTTCTCACTGTCTTACTTGGCTGTGAGTTGTAGCATACCCTTTATTTTTACTTCCAGTCTCAGAATTGAAACCTTAAATGTATCTCCAAATTTAAACTTCAGATTTTTTAATCTATTCACTCTTCCTTTTATCTAATAAATACCAAATCCTCTATTTTTTTCAGAAAGAGAAATAAAAAAGATGAATATCATCAATAATTTTTAAAGTCTTTATATCTGAGAAATCAGATCATAATGGTTTACAGGAAGAGGTTTTGGAGAAACGAAGAAAAATAAAACAATATCACCTATCAATTGAGATAACAGATTTGTTCCCATATGTGAGACTGGAACTCAATCTTGGTAGGTTTCTAGTAAGATATAAAGCTGGAGTGTTATATATATATATAATATATACATATATACATATATATACATATATATACATATATATATGTATAGTCAAGAAATTGATGGAAAACCTAATTTCCAAATTAATAAAGGTTTTCATATTTTTCTTAATAGTAGATTTTGGAACTATCTAGCACTGGATAATGATACAATAATGTGTATCATAAATCATTCTTAACTAGAGAGAGATTCTCAAACTGGCCCTTGGGAATAGCAGTGAATAGAAGGAGGTTTCTGCTGATTTGGGAAATTCATCTGGATACAGTTTGTATTGGTCCATATGACAGTTTCACAGATCTTCTTATTTATAAGCTTTTAGCTGTACTTGGAGCTTGGGATTCAGCAGAAATTTTGCTGAGGAAGACCCCCTAATTACTGGTTTCCCTCTGGCCATTTCTTGCTGGCTTCCGGGCTGCTTCCACTGTAGTAAATCTACTGGCCATGAAGAGTGTGAGGTTGTTAATTTGTGTTTTCTGGAAGCTACTCAAAGACCTGTAGCCTTATGAACAGCAGGAGCCATACAATAAGAAATGTTGGTCTGAAGGCTGGAAGTTTTTGCACAGTATTTCCAGTGCAAATGAGGAATTGATTCTAAATCCCTTGACAATATTTTTGGAGCAGTCATGATGAGTAATTTGATTCCAGTACTGTCACTGGCAGTATCAGATTGAGACAATAGACTGTCAAATATACAAAGGTGGATGTTCTCACTGGATATCAGGAAGAAAAACTTTAACTTACTGTTAAAGTTCCTTAAATATTTGCTGTTGATCCATGTCTGAAGTGGAATAGTGACAAGGTGTATCATGCCCATCTTCTCCCAAGTGGCAATTTGGTTGGCTGAGGTATGCTTTTGTCTCTACTGCATGAAACAGAACATTTTTAGAAACTGAGAGACAGAATAATGATATTTCATAGAAATGCCACAATGTAAACCAGCAGTAATGGTGAAAATTCTTCAGTATGAATTTCAATGAAATTTGTTTCCATTCCTTTATGATAGTACCTGAGATACCAGTACTTTGTTCTGAGACTAATTCATGTCTTATTTCTGTTCTTTAGCATTGTCCTTCTCATTTTCTGTACTGGATTTTTTAATGTGTTTTTCCTCTTCCTCCTGCAGGAAGCACTCTTCAAATCTTCATCCAACAAATTGAACATTGGACTCACAAGAGAGCTAGAAAGAGCCCGGAGGAACTGAATATGGTCACTCAAGTAGAAAGGAATATACTACAGCGGTGGGAATGCCATGCCAGGATTTAGAGTCAACAGATATGACTAGTGCATTTCTTCTGACAGCCAGTGCCGGTTGCCTGACTTCCTAATTATATAATTAGGGAAATTTTGTTTTGAAATATTTTAAACCTGAGAGAAAATATAGAAAATAAATAATTTCAAACTTGTGTACCTCACTTAGTTCTTATCTTTTGTGATGGCAGCTTAGCACGTTAGCATGTTAGCATGTTTCTATCCCACAGATGAATGTATTTCCACAACGTTTAGGAAACTCAGCAACTGACAGCAGTGTGTTCACAGAAAGGAAGCTGGAATAGAAAATGAAGTTATAAAACACCCAGAAGAGCAGAGCTGATGGTGGTCAATGACTGTTGCCGGAGCTGCGGAGGCCGCCCGAAGCCTCGGCTTGGAACACGATGAGCTGTCTCCAGGCAGGAACTCAGCTACACAGGCCATGGGTTTGTGATTGCCAGCTCAGCGAAGGGTGTTGGCAATGCGAAGGAGAAAGGAGGCAAAGGACACGAGGAGACCCTTGAGGCAGAATTCCAACAGGTTTAATGCTGAAGGGATCAGGAGCTCAAGACCCCCGAGTAGGGGCTTACACAGACTTAAAAAGGGTAGGGGAAGGGAACACAGCCACCAATGGGGAAGAACGGGTGGGGTCAGAAGGAAAGAGTGGCACAGAGCTCAACTACTGGGAAACATCAGGGGGAGGAAACACATTCGAAAAAATTAATGGGAAGCCCCACTGTCAGGAGTGTTCTGGAAGGAGGGGAAGGGAGTGATTGAGAAGGGAGAGAGAGAGATCAGAGCTCGACCTAGGGAGGACCTGGGGAGACACCAGCTGAGGGGATAAAGGGGCAAGGGAGAAACCACTGGGCACAGGGAACATCACATAAGCTTGGGGTACAAAACAGAGCATCAACATAGCAAAACATCCCACAACAAATGACAGCAATGATCATTTATCAGGAAACCAGGTCTGGCATTGGTCAGTGTAATTTAGGCAAGATTCAGATGTGTGTGCCATGTGTGCATGTCTGGGCTGACAATATCGTAGCTAGTGGCAAGTCTCTATCCGTCAGCTAGCCAAAGTTTTCTTTAAATGGAGACCAAATGTTGGACTGATAAAACTAATGTTCAACAGTGACAAACAACGATGGGCAAACTTTGAAGAGTGAAGGCAGACATCATTCTTGGCATGAACACAGCTTTCATACTGGCTTCTAGTGAAACTTAACTCGGTGTGAAAAAACTGGAGAAAGGGACCAAGTTCACAGTGGTAGGATACTTTGCTCCTAGAAATAAAATGAAAAGGCATGTACCAATAAGGCTGAAATTAAAAACAGTAATTTTTCTTCCTATTGCATATCAATGCCCTTTTCATTCATCCACTGTGTTCATAGTCAAGATCTTAGATATATAATATGTATGAACACATTCATTAGGAAGTTTTCACTCTCAGGAAATAAACATCTAGCAGTAAAATTCTTGAAATCAATAGTAGTTATGAAGAAAGTAGTATTGCAGTCTTTCTTAACACTTCCAAACTAAATTGGAATGTTTGTCCTTTTATCAGTCTTTAACCAATACAATTTTTCTCCTATAATAGAAGCTATCTTTCTACAGTGTTGATGTAGTTTGGGTCTTTTATGGTTAGTTACATTTATCTACTCTCTTTCTTCTCTCTAGAAAATTCACCCAGAAATCAGCCACTCAGATCTCCTCATTCCTCAGGGTTCTGATATGGTAGTTCTCCCTGGGTGTTAAACAGCTCAGAGATGTTGGGGTAGAAATTCAGCAATTCATATGTTACCTTATTTTATTCACAATTAATTATGAAGAGTGTCTTCCTTGCACATATTGAAGTTATATATGCATATCATTTTGGATCACCTATTTCTAATCTTAAAATCATGACAATTATTAGACATTGATTGGACTTTTTATGCTATTTGAAAACACTGAGTCAGCTTTCAGTCCTCTCTTCAGGCAAAAAAATGTGTATTGAAAAAAATCCCTTTGGGAAAAATGTGTTTTCAGATCATATTTTTTGTTCAAGTAACTACAAGATAATTTTTTCGTCATCTGTACCTCAGAACTTTTTTTGGTTGACTACAGTTATTTTTCTTTCATTTTCAAAAAAAAAAAAATTATTCCGACTTCAATCAAATAAAAGCTCAAAAGCATCGAAAATGAAATATCTTGAAAGATTAAGTTTAAGAAGTTGAATTCCTTTTATTCCTTGCCAAAATGGACAACCTTTATTAATTTACTTACTAAATATTGTCATCTTTTGGCCTGGGAGATGTTTTCTGGTTTGTCACACACCAGGAGGTACTAAAGGAATATCTTCCAAAAAAACACACATAGGAAAAAAAATAATTTGATTTAAAAGAAAAAAATCATTTCTGTGTTAAGAACAAAAAAAAATTAAGACCTTCAAAAACTTGACTGAACTAAGTGGAGTATATATAGGAATTATTGAAGTAACTGATATAATGAGTTTTTGCATCCATATATTATTTTATATAGTTGTAACATTTTGAAAAGAAATAACAGTACAAAACCAGTACCAATAGACTGCTCTGGCATGGACAATTATAGTCAGAGTAATGCATGAAATCAGTTTTGAAGAAGCATAAAAGGCAATGATATTAATACTGTGATGACATAGATTATCTCCTGAGTAATAGTGCAATCCTGATGCTTAGGAAAAAGTGAAAACCTTCCCATCTATAAAAAACCAGGTGATCCCTTTTGAGGTGTATAATTTTAAGAAGCATTACAGTAATATTACAGTTTTACTGTCTCAAAATTATATGTATTATATTTATTGTATATTAAAANTTAAAAATATTATTTTTTTTGTATACTATTAGGACATCAAACTGTGGTAAATGTTTCCTGTACCTTTATGAATCCTAATTTTTCTTTAGAACAATGGTTTACTCATTACCCTTAAGAAAATCCAAGAAGACTTAAAATACTATTTTTGAACAATTTAAAATTGATGATTGGATTAAAAAAGTAATTTACCTTTTTGTATCAATGTACTTTAAATACTTTGTTTCTGAGGTGTCTAAATAATGGGAATGCCACAAATCCAGATTTGAAGTGAGGACAAAGGAGTTAGGCAAGATAAACATACTTGTAAATAACCTTTTGGCAGACTCAGTTACACTTTATTGGAAAAGGTTTTGGGAAGTTGTCACTTACTCCATTTAGCCTGCTTGATTTTGATGGTGCAGGTTTCTGCTCTGTTGTGCTGCAGGACACAATGAAGGAATCACTGCATAAGCCTCATGAAGCACAGAAACTAGATCTAATTTTCACTTATTTTACAATATTTTTTAGCATATCGACTTCACTGATCCAGTCTCTACTGGACTAAAATGTATCAATGCACCATTTAAGTAAAGTTTCTGGATAATAGGGTATGACTTTTATTTTGAAAGATGTTTTGTAAATAAATCCAACCAACCTTTTAAATACATTTTTCACAAAGTATATAACACTGTACATAAATCTTTTGGGAAATTTAATGTACTAGCTCCTTTTTAATGCTTCACTGCATGGTGAAACAGTCATGTAAGTATTTCTCTTGTGCATTACATAACTTATTATAGAGATAAGTTACACAAACCTCCAATGTTCATAAATATGAGAAAGAATAACCACTCTTCTTGTAAATAATTTAGATTTTTTTTTTTTGGATTGTAGTTTTTTAATATTTAGAAGTCCCAGAAAACTCAGTATTGGTTTTACATTTGACTAAAGTAGGCAGCTGTGTGTAACTTTATTCTTCACACTATTCTGACCATTTTAATACAATGACTAAAACTTAGCTTCCCAAGTGAATTTTACATCAGAAATGCAAAATAGCTAGCAGATACAATTACAAGTTCTCTTGTGGAAGTTGTTTAAGATGATTTTGTTTTAAAGCTACTAATTTTATGTGTTGCTGTTGAGTTATGACACAGACTGAGATATAAACAATTATCTTAACCAATTAGAAAGACTCTCATGTACTGTCTGCAGGTACAATTATTGTTTAATGTTCTTGCTTCTATGTTGACACAAAGAGTGCCTAAGAAACACGGATTGTTTTGGTTCAGAACCTAAAAATTTTCTGTTTCACACAGACAACTTTGTTTCATGGCTTGAGCTGAGTTTTCTCTACTCCAAGCTGAAATGCGCCATGACATTTTTGAAGGACTTTCATTTATTCCCCAGTCTTGAACTGTGCCTTTTATATATGCTCCTATATTTCTTAAATGTTCCGAGTAAACACTTTCCATATTAGAGTCATGAAGTATCTCACCACTCTTCCAAGTCCATGTAGTGGAAAAGAAAATTGCAGAAATTATCTGGATTACATTCCTGTTTCTTTCCAGAATCTGATCTCCTTGGTTCAGATAGCCTTTGCTTTTTACATGATTGTTACTGTTTTCAACGTGGTATGTACTGTGCAAGTAAAATCCTATTGAACTGATCCCATCTGTCTATTTTTTTCTGTTTGGGTTTTTAAAGAAGATTTTATAGTTTTGAAAAAGAAAAATCTTCATTCATGGCATTTTTGTCTCAAAATCTGTCTCTCAGGTCTTTAAACTGCTAGAAAGAAAGCAGTAAGTGCCAGTCTTCAAAGCACCTCGGATAGATTCTAATTTTTTGGAGATAAGAGTGTTGATTTTAGTACATTTGTTCTCCAAGTCACCTTACATGCTGCAGATAAAGCAGAGAACCAACCCAGATACACTGGCCTCCCAGCAAATAAAAAAACTGCTGATATAGCCTTTTAAGAATTCGTAGTGTTTATCTGGATCAAGAACAAGATATGTTCTAATTCTCTTGATGAGAAAAGCCTTGAAGCTTCATCACAGCCAGATCAAAGGAAAATCTTTGCAGTAATAACAAGGTGAAGCTGTTATACGGACACTGAAAACAGCAGCTACTGCCAGGCCAAAGATGATTTTGATGTTATGTCAAATATTTTGGAAGGTGAGATGATATAAGTGATTTGACCACAGTCTTCAACTTTCTTTTTTCTGTTTCTTCTTAAAATTTGGACAAACAGCTTTAGCAATTGTGCAGTTGGAAGTTCACCAGTGCTGTTTATACAGATGAGGATGGTAGTTACTGTACAATCAGTAGAGTGACTTCAACATTACTCTTTACAATTTTTACATAACCTGGCATAATTTTTAAGTCGCCCAAGTTTTTCTCCCATTCTCCAGAAGGCTCACAGTATAAAATTTGGGTACTGGTAAATTCTTTCTAGAAGCTTCTTCCAAAAACAAGTGGATTAACTATTTGAGTCTTGAATTTTGGGGCAGAATTTCTTTTCTTAGAGTGTGTTTCTTTAGTGAATATTCTGGCAAATATCTAAGGTAATTTTGAAATTAAAAGTCACAAAGGGAGACATAAAATATATTATTTTTCTGCCTTTATATTACCATATGCATTTCTAGTACTTCCATACTTCAAAGATTAGTTAGTTCATGTGGTATAAAAGGGAATTTCCTCATGCACTTTCATAGAGAGTAGGTGTAAAAATGTCTCCAAACTACTTCCAAGAGTTTTCTTGCTGACTTGTATGCATATTTTCAAATTGTTTTGTCACAAAAAATATCAACATGATTCAGCAGTACTATGTTTAGTTAATATTTCTGCCTTCCTTATTTAATCAGTGGATAAGTATCTTCAGGGAAATTTTTCTGTTTATCCTCGAGGGGCTTGATCTGTTTATTTATATTTTATTATTACTACTTGTATGTTGAAATCTTACCAGTCTTGTAGTGGAGACAGAATTTATGGAAGTTTCCCTAATTAATGCCTAAAGTACTTCCAAAGGGATGTTAAAAAGTCTGAGGAGCCTTTACTAAAAGAGAGAAATTAAATTATAGTTTCTGAAGTGTAGGATCTGAACAATTTTCATAATTTTTGGGGAAAATCAAAGTTCATTATAGTATCCTTGTAAGGGTACACAAAAAAAATCTGGCAGTAGGTCATAATAGCAGAGATTTAATTTTACTTTTTTTTATGCTTAAGCATAAAAGGTCTTCCCTCTCAGAGAATCTGCAAGAAAATAAGCCATAGCCTCACACCATGGGCAAAAAAGAGAATCTTCCTTTGGGCAAAAAATATGATTAGGAACTATTTGAAGAAAGTGTGGTAGATCTCATATTTTGTATTCATTGGCAATATGCATATTTCCTTGACAGATGAAATATTTCCTTTTATGTCATGAAAGGACATTCCTTTTGTGTGAACCTGGCATGTAAATTACTTAAATGCTTGTTCAAATTTTTTTTTTTTTGAGCCATTTTTAGTATCTGCTCCAGTATAGTTATTTTAGTGGTATTATGTGTGTCATAAAGAAACAGAGATTAATTATTTGCTGGAAATTCATTTCCAACTAAATTCCATAAATAAATTGAGTCTCCAAACTATTTCTCATATTGAATTTCTTTCCAAGTGTTTCAGAAACCAAGAGTTGATTAAAAAACTTGGCTTGTATTCTTCTGATGTTACTCGATTGGGTAACATTTCTTTAGCACACATTTTGGACTTTTATATTCAGATGAGTAGTCTTACTCATATTACCATTTCAGAGTTTTTGTAAGAAGTAGGGGGTCTATGTACATAGCATATATCTGCAAGTGTCTAAATTCATGCTTTTTTATTCCTACACATTATCTTCAAATCCAATATTCCATCCCTGTAAAGAGCAGTAAAATCAAAGACATTGTGCTCCAACCATCTCCAGTAAAACTAACAACTGTGTAGAAGAAAATACTAGGGATTCAAGCCTTTAATCAAAAACCCAAAAGTGTAAGAGCTGTTAAAAATAAGTTTAAATGGTTTTGACCAGAACATACTTTTATTTATAAACAACTTCTGACCTTAAATGAGTTTTGTAGTTACTTGAATTTTGCAAGATCCTCAGCTTCTGTTATAGAAACTGCCTGCCATTGTTTCTTCTTACTAACTCCGAGGACTCTCTATCATACAGACTTTCAAGACTGAAAATTCTGGATACATACATTCCTATTAGTAGTTAGCAAGTGCAATGTCCAAAGAGAAAATAAAAATTACCTTACACTATGCAACCTTTAATCACATAATTCTCTCCCTTTAGAAGAGGAACACCCTTTGCAATCATTTACCACAAGTGATATGGTTTGACAAGTATTTTATTCAGCTAAAATCGGCAGATTTCACCATCATGTTGAAGACACAAAGAGGGACCATGAGCTCCATAAAGGTAAAGTAGACTGTGCAGACTGGAGAAATGAAGGTTTGGAAAGCTTTGCACATGAGGATACACTTATTCTAAATACTGAAGTAGCAAATGGGAAAATTATTTTTCCTTATGTATCAGATGTGCGATGGGATATAATTACAAAGTGACAAAAAGTGTGGGATTCATAGACTTAATAGAAGAAAGAGATGACTATACCAAGTTAAAGAATAATATTGTGGGTGGTTTGAAAAGTCAATTTTATTCTAAGGTGCTGATCTGGTTAAGGAGATTTAATACAAAAAAATAGACTTTAGTATATTATCAGGATGTCTTATTAAATAAAAAAAAAAAAGAAAGTCAGAAAAAAATAAATCCTTGAACTAATACTTACTACCCAGAAGGAAATATATCTGATAGAAATGAGAATAAATGATAATAATTTCTATTAAGCTTGGGAAACAAAATAAAAGCAAAGCTGAAAATGCCATTAAAAACGTAGAATCTGTAGCCCCATCTATTGGCAGACCTGAGAATGTTTCTTAATAAGGTACAATTTCCACATACAGCTAAGATAAAAGAAAATAAGAAAGAAACCTGATATTTGGACATTGGTGAATGACTAACCACACTGGTACTATTCACCCCATCGCTGCCTTGTTGAAGACTTCATCAGGAGTTGAAGGGAGCTGCTTCCCTTCTGCAGCTGAAGAGAAGAAACAAATGATGCTGGTGTTGAATTCAGACTAAATATACTTGCATGGAGCAAGAAAAGGTTAAACCACACGTTCATAACAGCTGACCTCCTAATAGGAAAGATATAAAAAAGGACCAGGATCAGGAACCAATGTGGAAATTCTAATGATTTGGAAAGGAATTGAAGTTAATACAAGGTGTAGGACCTAGTCACATACTTGCAACTAGGTTTCACCTAGACAGATGTTTCTCTGTCCTGGCAAGAGAAGACAAGTTGGTAATTTTAAATTAATAAGAATTTAAATTAGTCACTAGAAGTAATAAAACACTAGAGGGGGCAGAAACAAAAGTAGAAATAGACTAACATTCTGTTTATGTAGCATTCAGTCTACTCTGTGTACTGCTTTTAACAGTA
>VZTR01011373.1:0-14235 GCA_013400775.1 Chaetops frenatus
TATCATCATGTATGGATTACACACCAGTCACCCAAGTACCTTTTATCTTAATTTTATAATCCTTGAGGGACACATGGAAAAATCCCTAACAACATCCTGCATGGTTTTTTCAGTTTCAGCTATTTAATGAGCATTGTGCCTTCAAGGTAAAATCCAGATGAATATTTTCACTGAGCAGAATAACCATCCTGTGATTTCATCTTCCTACAGAAATTCTGTATCCTGCATTATTTACCCTAAGCACTCCTTGTAAGTTACTTAGCACTGCTAAAAATTCAGTAAGTTACATTTAACTGCTGCCCAGTATGCACTGAACAGTATTTTGGCATTTGACCACTTACTGCACCCAACCAAGCATCACAGAAATCATCTTGCTTGATTCAAGATGAAGTTGTAACTTGGACTGAATTTTTGCCAGCTGTGTTAAAACCTGATGGGTCTAGAAAGCATTCAGTCAATCTCTGAAGAAAAAGAAAAGCAAGCTCATTCTAGAATAAGAGGCTGTAACAAAATAAATTAAATCAGCTGTATGAGCTCACAAAATTCAAGTTGCTTAAAGACACCTAAACATGTTCAGACTAAAGACAGATTCTCCAAAATTACTGTTAGATAAGAAGCCTAAGATACAAGAGTGGTGAAGAAAGGGGAAGAAAAAAACCTCCTTTTTTACTGCATCACTTCAAGAGCTTTTAACTTTAAAATATGCCCACTGCCTATAGTAGTGTCTTAACTACACCAAATAAAGTCTTATCATCAAGCCTTTTGCAAAGGACTTCCAAACTTTCTGAAATTCCAACAGTAACTAAACCAAATGTGTAACACATTACTATGGCACAATATCACCTGGGGGATGTCCCAGGCTATTGGGCTGGTACAGTCACAATTCGAAGGGTGAAGCAATCTCATTTACCATCTATTCCTTCAACTAACCAGTCACTGGAGCATATGTTTAAAATTCTTTTACAAGTTCTCACTTCTCTCCAGTTTAGACAGCACAGAATATATATGGAAAATCCCTATTTGCATGTTTCTGCTTTCTTCCAGTAATAAAGTTTTCTTCAGCATTTAGACTTTGAGGCTTCTCTCATCCTCCTTGTTTTATATTTAGAGCAAAGGTTTGATATTTTTCACTTTTCAGCTTTGGTTTCTTCCCCATCTAGCACCACAGTGGGAGTCCACCTCTTCTCTCACTGTCATTTTCTTTGAGCTGCATTCAGGAGAAGCAACCCAAGAAACACCTGCACAGCTGCCCACCTTCACTACATCAGCAGCTGCAAACAGGCAGGCCAGTTTCCCACTTTGTTTACTCAATGACCCGTCAGTGCCCCAGTGACAAAGATTTTAACCTCAGAACATAGACAGGAAGACTACAATTCAAAGCAGTGCATGCATTTACATCAGATTCCCTACACCTGACAGGGGTCTTACACATAATCAGCTCTCCAAACCACTCCACTCCTGTGTTTGTGCCACCATGTACAATGTTTCAGAAAAGACTATTTTCAGCTTCCCCTTCTGTTTACAAGATTGATTCCAATTATAAGTATTCTTTGCTTGGCTTAGAGTTCTTTCAAATTAAAAAAATGGCAAGGGGTGAAGAAGACACAGTCAGGTCTTCATATATTATAGATCTTCTAAATACACAGGAGACTTGTGTTAATTAATTTACTAATACTATTTGCAAATGAGCAGACGAACTTCTTGGTTTTACTTGTCTGAACAGCAGAACATGTCAAATCCTGTATCTGCTACACCTGAAACAAATCATAGCAGTAACTCAAATGTTACACAACCAAACAGCACCTAAAGTTAACATGAAGTTCTGTACCAACACAGTGCTAGGACAGCTCACAAAATGAATGAGGAGATAACTCGTGAAGTTCAACATCCCATGTTGACCTCAAACAAGACTACTATCTAAAAATAAAATAATTTCACACAGTGTAACTCAAACCCACAGAAGTAGTGAGCACAAAAAGCTCCACACAGAACACACTAGCAACTGAGAGAAGTCATTCTACATAAACACTTTCAGCATCCTGAATTTAATATTGGACATTAACTCTTTAATGATGTACACTTTCCAAACACACAAATTAAAATAGAAAGAGACTCTGCTGACAAGATAAAGTCAAGGCAACTTCAACATATAGTTGGAACCAGATGATCATTGCAGTCCCTTCCAACACAAATCATTTCAGGATGCTATGCTTTCACGTCCCATATAATACTTAAGTCAAACCTAAGTCACTGACCCTTAAATTTTACCTCCTCTAAGCTACAGGCCTACCTCCTAACAAGAAGTAATACTTTAATGGTTCCTTCATGTATCCATATCCTTTCAAAACATGGTCCTTTCTATATACATGTCCACAAACTTTCCAAAGTCATACATATTTCCATTGGTGACATTTAAAACAGCCTCTCCTTCCAGTGTCACTAAACATGCACCAGGCTTTTTTTAAATGTTCACAGTATTAAGAAAATACCTTTCTTACTGTAGTAACCACCATTATCTATACAAATAAAGATTACAAAACAATTTGATCAAAATTTCTGGGTGTAGTTGCATTTCCAAGAGCTAATCTAAATGATAACTTCAGTAAAATCCACATTAGAAACTTCAGAATCAAAGTAGTTCTTTCCCCAGTTTCAAGGAAATGCTTAATCCTAATTATCTCTTTAATCAATCATTAAGCAATAAATAGATTAAAAGAATTTACTACAAACTTAATTCTTCACGCCTTCTTTAACAAGTCTTTCCAAGAGATGGAATCAAAATCTTTTTCATTTCAATTAGCAGTAAGACAGATATAATTCACTTAAAAAGAAATTTAAAAAGCAAACCAGATATTTTCAGGGCTTATTTTCTCTTTACTAGAAAATAATTTCCATTGATAATGCAAATCACTGTCTCTGGTGTTATTTCACATTTAGCATGACAGGACAGCATCACACTGTAGTAAAGTATCTTTTCTTTCTCCCATTCCCCATCTCTCTATTTTCATTAGACAAATAGTGTCTACCAAGAAAGAACTGAAATTAATACTCATTTTATAAAGGAAACTTAATTTCAATACACTGTCTTGAAGAGTAACACTAAATTATGGTAAATTTTAGTTTCACAATTAAATCCTATATATGAGACACCAACATACATGAAAATTCTCTCAATACTAGCATAAACTTCACTAAGGCAGTTTTTACTACTTCCTTGAGAAAATTTATATATACAACATTTCTGCAAGGAAGATTTAGATTTGGTATACAAGCTACTTCATTTAAAAAACTACTAGTTCACAATATCTGGTCTTCCCCAATCTGGACGATGGGCAAGGGAAACTCTACTACAAGCTTATACAGATAAAAGGTGGTAAAAGTTGGATGACAAAAAGATGTCAAGAGATCAATTTTCTGACCAGTTCTGTAAGACTTGTTCCTACATGGATTTTTCACAGAAGGAAGGGACCAACACAACTGAACTGAACAGTTCCCTGCCATAATATTAATCTGTCTAAATCAAGGAAGTGATAGCATCAGAAACCTCATGATGGCAGTAACAGTAATTGCCAACTACTCCCCTCTGCAGTCTCAGCCTCATTCTTGGAAATATGTAAAAAATATTTTCCCCAATAATTATTTTTAATCAACAACTTGTTTGACCATGAACATGTCTTAATCTAAATTATTAAGAGTTAAAGACAATAAATCAAGTATGGTATGGAGTGGGTTCAGAAGTACAGTGAGGTTCTATCACTAGATTACAGTTTTATTCTGGTACAATCCCTTGATCTCATCCCCTCAGCCTGAAAGCAGAACATTTGATTAAAAAGGAAGATAACTGAATTGAATCATATAAGGCAGAATTAAAGATGCCTGAAAGTTAACCTAGCTAGGAATTTTATTTTTTTTTAGCAGTAGTAGTTTACATCAACAAGATCCTGTATTTCATTCAGGTCTTCTACTAAAATTTTAAAAATTAAGATTCTTTGGCCTTTCATAGCTTACTCTCTATTTCCAATGTTAGTAGAAATTACAGGTGCCCAGGTAGAGCTGCAGTACATGATTAAAGCACTGCCATGATAATATATTAACCTTGTACTAGGAGTATTATCTGAAAAAATAACTACCCCTAAGGTGAAACAAGTCTGCCTGTTCATTTTATATATAAGCTTCTAAGCTGTGTGCACATTTCAGTTGTGCAAGAGGTATGCAATAGGCTCACAAATCAATTCAGCTTGCTCTTAGAAGGAGTATACTTGTAAATGTTACTCAAGGTTGTGGGTTTTTCTTAAAAAATACAGATTACTTGCAAAACAGGTTATATAGATGAAACCTTTTCAGCAATCACAATTATTTCACACTGAGCAACCATACTCCAAGATGGAAAAAAGGAGTAGCAGAAGGATTCCTAAGCCTTTGCATGTGGTCAAAGTCACAAAGGGAGTGCGTGCTTCCCGTGCACGTACATGTACTGGCTGATGTAAACTACAGATTTACTAGTTTATAAACCTCAGCTTTGAGTCCCTGTAGATGTGGGTGTTCAGCTTCTCAATGTTTACTGCCTGGAAGTAACTTAATGAAGCCGTAGCAGCAGCATTACTAAGTGGGCATTCACAGCCCTCAATCCTGCTGCAAAGTCCACGCTGCCCAGTGCTCTGACTGATCTCACACCCTTCCAGCTACTATGATAGTGGTTCTTCACACTGAAGACTTCTTCACCCTTTGCGTTATCAGAAAATGCTCTTGTGGTAATTCCCTTTGCAACTTGATCAAAGACTACTCCCCTTCTAGTGGCAGACAAACCCATCTTGGAAACTATGACCTCAGCCCTGACAGGCTGCCCAATCCTTTTGACAACTTCCAGGCACTGAATAATTTAAGCAGACAGTATACACATTACAAGCTATACTGAGACTGAACTTCCAATTAAAAGGCCTTCAAGGCTTGCACAAAACACTTCAGAATACCAGAATACATAAAGTCCCCCTTTGTTTGACCTAGTGAACACTCAAGTGGATGTAGCACATAGAACAGCTGCAAATACAGTTACAGTCTCTTGCCCCAGCACAGGCAAACGGCCCCAAGGACCAAGCAGAACATCCAGGATTTCTCAATCATCTGAATTAAGCAGAGCCAATTAATGCAAAACCAGGCCTGTCGNAATGCAAAACCAGGCCTGTCGCCACCCTACCACACACAACAACAGTGCCCAGCTAGTGCATGGACAGAGGTTTATTGGATGTCTTCTGTAAGAACAGATTCTCCCAGATGCAGAAAAAACCTCATCTCATTAGCAGGATTATCACTCAAAGCCTGCTGCTGCAAACACCTAGGCTTTCTTTATCAACAGAAGACCAATTCTGGAAACTGCACCAGAACAGAACATGGCAGCTTTCTTGGTCCAACAAGACCTACACAAGTAACATCCAGGAGTTAGCTTCATTCCTTTTCCATTTAGTCTGTTGCAGTCCATGAAGCAATTGCTGCAGCTCTCCTTTTATTAAGGATGTCAAAGATTCAATGTCAACATTACTAACTAAAACTCTGCAAGTTACAGTACACAGTCCTTACATAGGGAGTCTTCTAGCAACATCAGACAACCAAAAACTTCATAGTTCAACCTTTCTAAACTTGAGTGGGCTTTTGTTTTTGTGTGCAGATCTTGTGTTTCAGAGAGCTTTAAATCACATGACAACACTGTTAAATGTTAGACACAAAAGAGATTAAAATGCTGATTACCTCTGATTACCCCTGACATAAAAATAAATCTTTTTGTGTTTATTCTTTCATTAGTACCAATAGTTAAACACTTCTATTTCTGAATGTGAAACAGCAGGACTGTTGATTTAAAGAGAGGTGCAGTTTCACGAAAATTCAGCCATCAGGTATTATACTGTACATAGGCTGTTTTCTGGTTCTAAGCAGTGAGTTCTTATTATTTCTAAACATGACAAAAGAAACAGAGCAATCTCTTTAATTTCAAAAAGCACAAGCTCAACTGTCTACTTAATCAATAAATGTGCAATATCACCTCAGAGAGTGAGTTAGAACTTCATGGCAACTATGCCTCCTGGCACAATTCACGAGATTAATTTCTGTGTTGGACCTGTCACTGCAGTAATTATTTTCCCCAAAATACAACAACAGAAGGCACAGAAATCGGGTTTTTTCTGATCTGCAATTCTGCAAACAAGATGGACTAACTTGTAGTGGACTCAATTGGACAAAGAAACAGAGAGACAGAAAGATGCATTCATGAAGTCATTTATAAAGTCACTTACCAGTTTAGCATTATGACGAGAAATAACATGCACCAATAAGCACCAGGCTTGCTTCCAAAGAGCAGCACCTTTCCATGAGAGAAGGGGAACATTCCATTCTCACACTGTAATCCCAGGCAAAAGTAGACAAAAGCTGCAAACATCCCCAGGTCTCGGTCACCTTTTTCCCAACTCCTTAATAAAACAAGGGAAACAATGGATGCTTGCACAGGACCGGTGAGAAGCACCCGAAGGGCTGAGAGTGCAGTGTCACAGCACCCCAGGTCACCGGGCACAGGCCGCTCCACGGAACACCACAGAACAGAACAACATCGAATTCGGGACTAAGACACACACTAGGGGAACACCTGCAGCAGATCAGTAACACTTGAGACAGCCTGTATGGAACGTGTACAGCAACTTATAATTGATGTAAGTGGCAGTGTGAAACACATGAGTATTATGCTAGAGGATTCAACTACTGCTAATTTAACAATTTAGGCAGTTGTGTTAACAGAATATTCTGAAAGTACCTAAAAAGCAACACTGACACTATTTCAAAAGCTGTGTCTCAAATGCAGAACTCAATATAGATCAGACTGCAAGCCCTCTAAAAATTATAGTAAAAATCTAGATTTATACTGAAGTATTTCACTATGTGGGAGCTCAATTTTTTTTTTAAAAAGTGGTACCAAAGCAAGTTATCTGACAAAGACTTTCATTAGTGCTTTAATCAAGTGCCAATATATTTTTGCTACGATAACAACACACAAGGCATGTGCAACAATACTTCTCAATTATGAAGACCCAGGCTAAACATCTGCTGTTATAAATTCACTTGGGGGCCAGTGGAAAATTGAATCAAGTTGGACTACATAAATTTAAAGCAGAGAGGTATCAGAGAGCTTATTTTTCATTTACACTGCCAGATCAGCAGCAAGGACATCGCAGATACAAACCTGCAAAAAATTCTGCTTTCCAATTCTATCTTTCACATGTGGGTCTTCAAAAACTGACAGAAAAAAAAGCCAGACCACAAACGACACACTTACATGGCCCACAAAGAGGGTTCTGCAGAAATTCTTTGACCAACATTCATCTTTACCTTATTTATAACATTAACTGAAAAGCTGTATCATACATTACCTAGGCATGGCATGCCTGATACCTTTCTCTAAGGTTTCTGATAGTGTTGCCTTGAAGCATAATACCTAAGCTTTCACAGTGATTTTCTCCATTTCTGTGACGAGACTTTCTCCAAGCCAGTGATCAAGTAGACATAATTCTAAATAAAAATTATTGCTCCTAGCTTCTGCTAGACTAGAAAGTGGAAGTTGTCCAGTATATTTAGAAGCATTACTTTTTTAGGGTATTAGAATATCTCAAATTAAAACAGCTGTATGCTTCCTAAGGTATAGTTGCATTTTGCCTAAAGATCAAACGGTTAACCTATAAAGATATTCATAAACACATTATATAAACATGTACATAACATTATTTTGGAGCAGCAGCCAGCCAGTGAAGCAAGGTATCTGTGGAATAGCATGGGTTAAAGAAATTAACAGGCATTGAGACAACTAAGCTGCATTAGTTTACAAAAATTGCATGCTTTGATGTTTATTCTACCCAGTCCTGGATATTCAGGCTCGCCACACAGAAATCTCAGTAAGCTTCTTTTTTAGTAGCTGTTTTTCTAATTTGCTTGCCTCCAATCATTAGAACGACAAATACACATAACGATTATTAACAAATCATCAAAAGAAGAAAAAAATAAATCAGATTTATTCACATGCTACTTCAACAACAGGGAAGCAGTCTCCTAATCTAACTTTGAATACAGAGTGCTTTCTGTATGTAGATCTAGCTTTCTTTTATATCAAACACACCTAACATTAAATATCAGGCACATGTATAACACATTAAATCATTAATTCTAACACTATAACAAATCATTAAGAGTTCACATAGAATGCAAAGGGAAACAGGATATCCAATTTACCTTTTGGCACTAACAAGCAAGAAAGGGAGCACATTTGTGTGGTTGCACCACTTGAAATATCCTTATTTTTTTCTAACTGAAGAAGATAAATGTGTTAACAAAGTGGTCGTGACATTTCTGGTGTCACGTGCTGCTGCAGAGAGATCAACAAAGCATGAACTTCAACTTGTCACATCAGGAGAAGCCAATTTTCAAGTGTTACGGCAGCTCAAAATCTGCACATCTTAAGAACAGTTTAAATACTTGCTGTTATCATGAACTCCCAAACCTCCTGCCTTTGTTCATCTGTGTAATCCATCATGCAAGCAATCCACTTCACTTTCATTTGGTTACACTGACTGTAGGATTATTCCACATATACTCTAGATTCTGGACTAAACTATTCCTTGGTGCCCAAAACCCTGTATCTTCTCCAAGTGGCTCATCCTCTAATGAATATCTAGAAACCTTTTATCAAATTTTAACTTCATAACAACATAATATGAAACAGCATAACAATGCAAAAGGAAAAAAGCCCAAAAATGCTAATTTTCTTGCACTTGTGGAAATTCAAGGTCTAAACAAGTAACTAATGGTGCAAGACTGGAGTCTTACTGATGCTTGCTCTTAGGGCATTAAAAGATGAATATTTTAGTATTGTCACTGTTATGTTTCAGAAGCCTGCCACTAGCAGCATACCTTGAAACACTTTGGGTTTGAAATTATTTACTTCAGAAACTAAAAAAGGCACAAAGGTATATTTCCAACCCTGCCCCCAAGTGACTTAATGATCAAACAAATTACTTATAGGCAGATGCAATATGGCAACAAGTACAATGGCTTAGAATATTTAATAGCAATCTAATGTAGAGCATCATCAAATCAGAGAAGAAAAAGGAAGAATAGCAAATCACACCATTTTCTCTGGCCTTCCAATTAATCTAGACAAATATTTTATAAGTTATTTTGCTAACATTTGTCTGTAAAAAAAAACACATAACTGGATTCTAACCATGGTTTCTTGACCTTCTTCTACCCCAACATAAAAGGAAAGTAATTATGGCTTTGAAATCTTGTCAGCATAAATTGTTTCATACGGGACAAGCCTTTTCAGCAGCCACATCTACGCATGTTTGCAGTCTTCCAGTTTAAAGCCCTTACAGCATTTAAAAATCAGCTCTTCCTTCACTGATCCAGCATCAACCTAATGCCTGTACTTGAATAATCCATCAGTATCTGATCTAAAGTAAGTGGTCAACTTTCTACTATCCAGACTTAATATCCCTGCATCTCAATTTAAGATGTTACAAAGTCTGAAAGAAGCTCCTGATCATAGCTCCTCTAATACGGGAGAAATCTGAAAGGTGAACAGAAATCTATGCCTGAGTCTGTAACGAACAAGATCAGTTAGAGGTTACATGTAATATATTTCCTGCCTTCATTTCGAAAGCCATCCTGGAAGCCAGGGGAAAGCAGGCAGAGATTCCCAGAGGTTTATCAAACAGCCCTCCAACACATACATGCAGAGAAGTTGTGCATCCAGTAGAGGTTTTATGACCTCCACAGCTATTAACTAGTGGTGACAGCCTGGACATGCTGGGTCATCACCACTGCTGTCACAGGGTAGGCCAATGACATGTTAACGACACACTATCCATAGCTCATCTGCCTCCGTACAGAAGAAGCTCCACTACAGCAGTCCTCATTACCAGGATATACACTGACAAACCTTAAAATGAGAGTGGGATGTTATGCAGAGATTATTCATGTTTCCAAGCTCCAGGATTTTTGCACGCATTCCTGAGCCCTCCAAAACCTGAACTTGGATTTCTAAGCCGCATTTACAACAGACTTGTGGTGAAGGTAAGAGAGATTAAAGATGTTCCTTATTCTTTCACTTTGCTGAAACTAGCTATCCTGTCCACCCTGGAAACACCTTCAATTTTCTTGTCAATCAGCATTTCACCGAGGGATAGACAATCCAAACCACAGTGTCTCAGATAAAGTGGCTTGATTATTGAGAGAAATCCGTAACACTGCAATTTGGCTCGGTTCTCACTTAAGTAATGGTAGGTTAGGAATCTGTCCCAAGGCTTTCTGACTTCAAATTTTCACCTGTTCTAAGAATCCCCAAGTCTGGTCAAGCAAGAGACAACATGAATATTTAACCAGAAGTCAACAAATAAGAGAGTTTTATTCCAGGAATATCACTGTTAGGTTAGCCACCTATGCATATGAAACCGGTCCACTTCCTACACATTAGATAAATAGCTGAAACATGCATTCCACAGTGACAGACTGAACTGTTAATGGATGACGACTCAAAATAACAACTCAAAATATTCCCCATTTGTGAACATCCCAGGGTGGATGGTTGAAACCGACATGGTGAGCTCTTGGGTGTGTAATGGCTAAACCTCTGAGCTGGTAAGACAGTGACTGAATTATCAGCTATGAATGAGATAGGAGCCAGATCCCACGGAGAGAGATGGTACCTCTTGTCATGCTAACCTGCCCTCCTTTGCACAAACCACTGGGTTGTGGAGCTCTCCCTACTTCCCCCAGGGAAATACCAGGACATTTCCCTGTGGCCTGAGGGTGTTCATCGCTGTTAATGGGCCATAATGGGACTAAACTGCGTAATGGGACTCAACTGCACCGGTGTGATGGGCAGCTGTGTTGTTTTAGAAGGTGTCAAGGACTCCCAAAATATCTCATGATCCACAACACTACATCATCCACTGTGAAGCTCCTGCCCTAGGGAAAGTACCTAGGCATTCCCGTCTGAACATGAGTGAACATAAACCAAATATATTTTGTGTTCTGGGGATTTTCATTGGGATTTTTCCCCAAGACTTCTTCAGGACTTCACCCACCAACTGACTGACCTGGTCTGCAACCACCACCTCAACCAAAGGGACTTAAAATAACCAAGAGCAGTC
Organism: Chaetops frenatus; assembly: GCA_013400775.1. NCBI lineage: Eukaryota > Metazoa > Chordata > Aves > Passeriformes > Picathartidae > Chaetops > Chaetops frenatus. The sequence goes on from VZTR01011373.1 coordinate 11,184, forward strand.
TGCAGTAACCAAATGGGTTGTGAGATCTTCACACTCTTGTCCTTTATCTAGTCCTTTCTTTTCCCTTGTGCATAACTTTGGGTGAGGTTGTTGTGCTTTCATACTTGTAATGCTTTCGTGTTGTTATAGTACCATAAATAATAAAATGGCTACATATATGTTTTCCTTTGCAATTAAACTGCCCTATAATAAACCATACAAATGTATATTTACAAACACTGATCATTTAGTGTCATTTCAGTGTAATCCACCCCAAGGGGATCAATGACCAAGACCCTGGGCTACCTTCACCTTCTGTGGCAGGTTGTAACATTTTAATGGCACCATGGCCAAGGATCCCTTTGATGTGGTGGAGTGATCAGTGTGGTCCAAAGCCATTGCAGAGTTTTTCTTCTGGTAATAAATCTAACCGACCCCCGGTGATGGTGGGGAAGAGGACACTGACCCTCAGTGGGTTGCTGAAGGGTATTATTGCTGAGGATGAGTGAGGTGGTGGCTGTCCTCTCATGGCAGGTTATAACATAATCATCAACTTCCTTTTAAGGAAGGAAGGAAAGAATATACGAAAACAAGTGCCACCATCCAAAACCATAGGTGACACACATAATGGTGAAGTCTTAATCTAAGGATACTGAACAAAGGCAGATGAAAAAGGAAACAAATGTGTTTGGGAAAGCAGACAAAAAAAATACAAGCAAGAAAAGCAAAAGCTCAGTCAATGGACTTTAATATACTTTCTCAAACAGTGAGACTAAATTTGGCAACATAGTCAATCTGAGAGCTCAGAAATTTTATAAGCAGTCTCTTTCTTTCTGAGTCTTCTTTTACAGGTATTCTCTTTACAATGCAAAAGAAAAGTTCCTGGAAAAATCTTCAGCTGTTGGCTTGACAGATGCCCAGTATCTCAAACAACCAAAATGTCTCCTCAACTAAAACCAGCTTGAACAAATTAAACTGTGCAAACAGCTTTCTTTTTCTTCCGAAAGTCTTGAGGTCATTGCACAGATGTCCAGTCAACAATCCTTACAAGAGAATTTTGGGAATTCCTGCAGTTAGGTCACAAAAAACAGACAAATCTTTCCCCCTCTTCTCTTAACTTACTGCAGGCAAAAAACAGTGACAACAGTAAATAATCTTCAAGTAACTGAAAGCCAAAATTGCAGCTATACTAGAGTACTGATACTCAGAAGTAGCAAAGGTTACTTCAGCAGGTTCTTGAAGGAGCAGCCCAATAATGTGCACTATTTAGAGTCAGCGCAGTATCAATCATACAGTGGCCTTTTAGTGCACAAACTTTTTTACTATACATCGTCCCTACTCTCAATTACACTTTGTCCTTGCAAATCAACACACTTACTGGTACGATAAAATATTTGGATGTTGCATTTAGACATTAGTACCAATTGGCCCTTCTCTCAGGAGCCTTCCTCAACTGCATTAATGGAAGAAAAATAGTTACCAGCTGTCAGCAAAATTTGACCAGTAGCTTCCTTTGCTCTTCTATGCCCTATTTTCAATGAAAGAATAACTTGTCAGAGGTAAAAACAGCAGCAGAGATTTCAGTATCTGTATTGTTATCAGGAATTAAATTTGACTGACTTGCATTCAAAATTCATCATCCTCTTCTAGAACAGTGAATACAGAAAATAAATATATTCCTCCTTGGTCTACACACCACAAAACCACTGCTAGGCAGAACAGAGAAAGTGTTTTGGTTCAGACTGTGAAACTAAAGGAGAAAGAACAGGATCTCACTAGAAGCACAATGCTTCTAGAAAAGACTTCTATGCATAGCAGCGCTTTAGCAGATGAAATGACTAATTCAGAAGTGATATGCTAATCCACATCCTGGAAAGTAATTACATAGTACAAAAGAAAGCTCCAAAAATTAATCAAGAAACCCCTGAAAACAGATAGCCCCCAAAAAAGCTAAACCCACAACCCTTATACAACTCCCATGCTTCACTTATTTTCAGGTTGCTCATACAACCACACAGACTCACAGCTCTAAAGAGTTTCAAAGCAAAACGTCTGCTAGCATCAGCGTTTCTTCCCCTCGAAGATCTACTTTCTGGATACATATGTAAGAACTTGCTACTGACATCACAGATAAACTAGCAGTGTTCATGGAAATCATTAAATTAGGTCAGTGTAAATAAGCCAATTATTCTTTTTCCTCTTTGCTTTTAAGTAGTCAAGCTACACCTTACTTTATTTCTGAAAACTCTTCACCTGTACAGCTATCTTTTGAAGAAAGGGATCCAACTTCAGCATCCAACTGAACACACACACCTCTGCAATTGAAGCCTCATTAAAATAATTCTACTGCTTAGAAAAGAGCTTACATAATTCTTCTAAAGAAACAAGCATTGGTGGCCCAATGAAAATAAAAGTAGCAGCAACTAGTGTGGAGAAAACAAACTAAAAATAACGGGGAAGAAAAAAACCCATGTCTACAAAACCAATTCTGTAGAGTCTTAAACCTATACCAGGGCTATAATACAGTTGATAAATCTGCCATGCTACTAAGTGCTCAAGGCTGAAGCCAGGCACAGAGTAACACAATGAAGGTAGCAAATCACAAATCCAGGTGCATGGCCACATACATTCATCATGCCACATAAACGTGGAATCGGATGACCTCAGGCCAGTGTGCTGCACACCACCACAGGTAACCTCAACACTGGTCCCACACTGCAGGTTCCCTCACTTACCACTGCAACATTCTTTCTAACCTGCCCTTGTCCTCCTGCAGAAAGGCAATTTATAATCAAGAGAACAATGGAAAAAAAGATGGCTTTCCTAAGGCACACCTGTTGAGAGAACAGAATACCTTAACCCAATTAGTTACGACATTCTCAATCTTCTATATAAAATTACAGCACAATTCTGGCCTTCATGCAACTCAAACATTAAACTCATAAACAAATATTTATTAAAGAGGCTGACTGATTAAAGATGACAAAAAGGTTTTAAACCCTTGACAATAAGACAATCAGTGAATTCAGCTTCAGAACAGGAAAACTCTCAGCTTTTGCCACATTAAAGGCTT